>CABHPR010105497.1:0-19068 GCA_902168415.1 Peromyscus melanophrys
CTAAGACTGAACAGACTCGTGTTCAAGGCAGGGCTCTTGTGATCCCGTGACACAGCAGAAAAGCAGAGGCAGGTACAGGAGAGACAAGAACACAAGGGGCCACTCTGTTCCTTCACCAGCTGATTCAGCCCATGAGGAACTCCATTCACCTCTCTTTTTGTCCTCCAGCCCTCCACTACCTCTTTGAGACAAGGTCTCACTATGTAACCCTGGCTAGACTGGAGCTCGCTCTGTAGATCTGCTACCCCAGAACTCACTCACCCCTGTCTCCTGAGTGCCAGGATTCAAGGTGTGTGCGCCACACCTAGCCTAATCATTTCTTAGAATCTTTCAACATTGTTACATCAGAGACCAAATTCCAACACAAGTTTTGGAGGGGACAAACTATATCCACATAGCAGGAGGGTAATTGTTTTCCTGCGCTGTGCAGAAACCCTTTATCTGCTGTGGTCCTCCTCCTCCTCAACCTCCCTCCCTCCCTCCCTCCTTCCCTCCCTCCCTTCCTCCCTTCCTCCCACTCTCCTTACCTCTCCCCTTCCCTCCTTCCCTCCTTTTTTTTTCTCTCTCTCTCTCTCTCTCTCTCTCTCTTTCTTTCTATGCTTGCATTTCTGGTATGACAGAAAAGGAGACCTTAGCAGGGATGTGTAGGCAGTGTGTGTGTGTGTGTGTGTGTGTGTGTGTGTGTGTGTGTGTGTGTAAAACCTTCAAAGACAACAGAGGTGGTAGTTCCATTTTTGCTTTGTAAGGGGCTCCTCAGAAGGCCACCACCCGTAGGAACTTTCTTATTTCATGGCTACTGAACTATTTCATCAAATGTCTACTCAGGAAGGTCCACTGTGTGACAAAGGGAAGGCTCCCCTTTCTTACACCTTCTTTCTTTTCTCCAATTAGTCCGGGGATAAGAGCTAGCGGCCAGTTAAGGAAGCCTTCTTGTTTCCTCACAGAGTCTGTGAAGGGGATGGAACTCGCATCTCTGTCAGCTTGTTGACAGTGAAAAGAAGCTTCCTGGGAGGGCGGTGGGGCAACAGGTTTGCTAAGGAAACATGGAATAAGAGCTTTTCTGGAGAGGGCTCACCCAGGAGTCCAGGAATTGCAAACTTATCTAGAGCGGAGTAGCACTACAGGTTAGGAGCCCAAGTTCCTGGATGGTGTGGGTGGTGGCACCACTGCCCCTGCCTGGCCTGGGCTGTGGTATATGAAGCCACTCCCTACATATAGAAATTTCATGAGGAAAGACAAGATCCTGTCATTTCCCCAAGTGCTCAGATTACTCACTGGCTCTCTTGAGTCTTTCTGTCCAGACACAGAGGGAGAGTTCAATGTTTCCAAATAGGTGGAAAAACTCATGATGGTTGGAAAATTCTAGCACTGCCCTAGTTTCTGAGAAACCCCCAAGAGAGCTACTAAAATTCAAAATGGAGCCAGGCTTGGTAAGCCCAAGAGCCCTGGGGATTTGGAGTAAGTGAATTAATGGCCAGAAGTAAATGTAACTTATAAATACTTCTTGTTGTGCGTGACAGAGGCTCCTTCCTTCTTTAACTGAAGGTTTAGTGGTACAATATGTAAGTTCTTATAAAAATTATTACATCTATTTATTTTGTGTGCGTACACACTTGTGCAAGCGTGTGTGCAAATGCATGTGGAGGTCAGAGGATAACTTGAAGGCTTCAGGTTTCTGCATCTATCATGGGGTCCTTGGAGGGAACTCAGGTCATCAGGCTTGGTGGCAAACACCTTTAGCTGCTAAGCCATCTCACTGGCACAATATAGAAGTTCTTTATGGTTAACTGTTTTACTAGAGAATCCTCTCTGGTCTCCATTTTGAAGACAGGAGACTCCAGCTGAAACATAGTCACAGAACGAGGGCTTCCATCACCTAAAATTCACACGAGAAGACTAGACTTACCGTGTTTTGAGGTGTGGCATTTGGGAGATGATTAGGTTATGGGGGTGCTTATAAATGGTGTCCTTATCAAAAAAACTGTAGAGAGAGAGAGAGCTCACTGGCTGCTTTATTCCTATACACCAGAAAAGAAGCTCCCACCCAACACTGAAGACTTGATCTTACACTTCCCACCCTTTAGACAGTGAATCCTGTTGGATGAATGGGTGGATGAATAGATGAATGAGTGAATTCAAATTCATAAGCACAGATGAATTTATACCTCATGCAAACACAGCCAAGCCTCTGCACCTGTGGACTTGTAGACATGGATCAAAAACATGACAAATGTCCTATCAAAAGTGGGACTCTGAGAGTGACATGGGGACACTCTGGATAAATGACAACCATAGGGTCTGACCTGTCTCTTCACTGGGTAAATTAACCCAAGCTTGTCCAATACTAGAGGCACTACTTGATTCTTTATTGAATAGGTTGGTTTGTTATTTGTGTCTCGTCTTGAACCCTGATGCATTTTAATCCCGAGTATTAATTCTTACGAAGTATAAGTATTTTGAGCTTCTAACAGTAAGTTTTCTGGTTCAGAGTTAAAAAAACAAAGTGTACAGGCTAAGGTACAATTCAGTGCTTAGCACGTGCTTAGTATGGGTTTGAATCCCAGCACCCAAACTACAGGAGCAAAGCCACAAAGTATGAGGCAGGACACTCTTCCTGGATGATGACTACAAAAATACCCTGGGCAGTGAGCCTTGCCTCTACCTTCCTTTTATAAAGCCTCAACATCAACACAGACAGTGGCCGTCGCGGCAGACTGAAGGCAGGCTCAGCAGCCCTCAGACGCACTGGACGGGAATCCACATTGCCATCACGCTTCGCTCTGCTGGGCCATAAAACCTTTCAGTTTTTCCCAAGCCTGCTGCCAATGCTGAAATGCCAGGAAATGCTGGGAACCTGGCCTGTGAGGATGGACACACTTCCTAGTTTACAGGAATAAGCTGTGGAGAACAGAGTTTTACTTCTTAAATGGTGGTGGAACACGGCATCAGAACACAGGCTTCTTGGAGCGGCTGAGGATCCGCAGAGGGAGAAACAAAGACCTCACAGATGCCTCCAGCCTGTGGGCACCTTCCTGGCAGAGGTGGACGACCTCAGCTAACTTCTCTCACTTCTTTCTCTTGTGTTATTTTTCAACCTTCTCAATTACTCAACCAAATTCTTGCAGAGGGGGAAAAAAAAAAAAGAACCATGAACATACACATAAATCAGTCAGAAGGAAACTCTGATGGCCTCTGGCGTGTTTGAACCTGTTCACAGAGAAGACAGTAAAACCTCAGTGTTCCTTAGGCCAACAGTGTGTCACCATTCTCAGGGTCCCAGGGAAGTAGAGGGCCCGCAGCATATTCTCAGTCACAATTCATGCTTGCCAACATTTTCCTAGCTTTGCAAGCTAATTTCACGCCAGCGTCTGTCTCAATTCCGTCTGTGTAGGACTACTTCTTCTTTAAATAAAGGCCTGCTTTTCTGCCTTGCGTGCTGTCTTCTTTCCCAAACACCCCCCCACCCCCACCCCCGTGCGTTTCTGTCTATCTGTCTCTGTCTCTCTTCTTTTAAGCATAAGAGCTCTGCGTCCCTCAGGAAGGACTCCGTAAAGAAAGAATTCTGTGACTCAGAGTCACCTGCCTCCCTCTACTCCCCACTCCCATTTCTTCATCAAAGGAGTGCTAAAATCCTCACCAGGCGAGCTTGGGAGGGGCAAATAGCACACTTCTGGAATCATCTGGAATTTTTATACCCTTTCTTGCTTCACTGCGAAACCTGGGGCTGGGGCTGGGGCTGGGGCTGGGGCTCCTGACTGCTCCCACCTTTTCTGGAGAACAGGAGCTAGCTCTTCGTTTTCTCCCCTTGACAGAATCTGGTTTTAGTGTCTTGCAGACAAAGGTGTTCTGCCATGGGGAGGTACACACTGCTATTCTGAAGCCCAGTTAGAAACAGTGATTGATGCAACTCCTCCCCATGGAGAAGACAGCTTTGTTGCTATGCTGCTAAAATGAGCTTTGGTATGCCTGCTGCAGAATCAGAAAAAAACCCCACAGTTTCTGCAACACAGACACAATTCTTCCAGTGCTCGAATATTTTCAGACTCTTCGGTGGCTCATCACCGCACCTTTTTCTAAAGGTTTAGGATCCATCTCTTTAGAGACCAGGGAACAACTTCTGTACATGTAGGACAGGCCACCATCTGCTTTTCAACAAGAAGCACATTCAAACACACAGCTTGTACGTGCACAGACCATTTCTGGGAGCACATACGAGCAGGAAGACAGGAACTGGGGAGCTTCGGACAGGAGTATGGGGGGGTTAGCTCTCACTGTATTCCTTTTACAGCAGCTGGCAATAGTTCCCTTTTTGGTCACGGCTATGCATCTTGTACATTTTAATATTCTATTAAAATGGCATTTATTTAAGGGTCGGGACTGGACTGGGAATTTGAACCCAGGCCTCACACATGCTAGGCAAGGGGTCTACCTCTGAGCCAGACTCCTAGTCCTTTAAAAATGTCTTTTTTAATTTTGAGATAGGGTCTCTCTATGTTATCCAGGCTAGCCATGAACTCTCCCTGTAGCCAGGGCTAGCCTTACATTTGCACCCATCCTGTTTCAGCCTCCTGAGTAGCTGGGATGACAGCTCCCCCCCACCCCCATACTCCCAGGCCTGGCTGATGTTGCTTTCCAATCAATACAGGAACCATGGCTCATCAATCTTCCTGACACTCCTCTCCCCCAATGAATTCTGCTGGACAAATGTGGCCAGAAGTCAAACAAAAATGAAGAAATATTGCTCTGCCTTGTGCCAGCAACTCCATGATACCTGATACTCTGTGAAAATGAGCAAGAGAGAAGCAGCCTAGGAGCAGCCTTAAGTGAGTGTGATGAATGAAAAGCAGTGGGAGGCTTTCTGTCCACCTTCCCCCTGAACACACCCCCTCTCTGTCTGCCCAGGCCAAAGAGCATCTCACTGTTCTGCCTACCTCCCACTCCTGGATAAAAAAACAAACAAACAAAAAACAAACAAACAAACTAAACATATTTCCATCTCAACCAGTGAGAAAATATAATAGTATAAAATGCACAGTTAATAACCATACACTCCATTCCAAACTATTGGATTTTTTTCTTCCTGCTTTTTTACACGTTTCTGCATGCACACACATATATAAACGGCTTCTGCTGTTCTTTTTTTTATAGGATTAAAATGAGCACACAGAATACTTTTTAACTTTCTTTTCCCCCACTGAAATGTCAAAGATAAATTACTTAGGCTAACAACTGTGACAACTGTAGATTTATTCATTCTTTTTGGTACAGGGATCGTTCCTTTAGTAGTTACACGCTATTTCACATGAGTGTACCATCCTGAATGTTGGCTGATACCAGAACAAACAGGAGTCAGTTTTCACAATAGCCCAATTAGACCCATGTTACAGATTATGAAGTTATGAATTAAAGTTTTATCCGGTATCATAAAACTAATACAATGTCGAGATTTCAAATTCAAGTTTGATTCCAAAGCTTTATTCTAGCGTCAATACTGCCTCGATTGTTCGTTATCGAACAGCTGAGAAGCACAGAAAAGTCAAGTTTAAAAGGGCCACCTGTGTGTCTCACACACCCAGCCCCCCGACAGCTGATGTGCTAGTGAAGGTCCTCGAGGGTCAGTTCCACGGCAGACAGTGCACCTAGCTGAGGAGGGGGCTTTGCTTTGCCTGGTTTCCTTTGTTTACTATTGCAAAGACCCGTAAAACACCCATCCTTGGGAGCCTGCCATAGTGTGCGTGCACCTTTATTTCCAGCACTGTGGAGGCAGAGAGGCAGTCAGACGTCTGTGCGTCTTATTGCTGAGGGCCACAGTGTCAAAAGGAGAGCATGGTCGGTTGCCATGGGGCACCCTAAACCTGAGAGTGCTTGAAGCTAGAAAAACTCTGTGCCTGTGACAACTAAGTTAAGATAGAAATGATTGGTAGGGGTGAGGCTGGCAAAAAGGGGGGGGGGGGCAAAGACAGAGGAGAAAGCAAATCCACACGCAGCGCCTACCTAGAGGCCCAGAGATTCACAAGAATTCAAAAGGGGTCATTATGGGGGTTTGCAGAGTTTTGACACATCCTCTATAACATCCAACAACCACCACCTACTTACTTCCCACAGCCTGAAATTTCCTTATCTGCTGAAAACCGAAGGCATCAGTTACCGAGTACAGTAGTTATACGTAATTAGAACGAAATAGATAAAAACCATTCTACAGGAAAGTGTCTCCTTACGAGAGACATGATGGTTTCCATGCTGCTCCAGCCCTGCCATGACAGCATCCCTGACCACACCCAGCGCCTCCCTTCCGGAGCTGTACCATGAATGTGCTTCCAACAAATATTCACATGGACCCTCCTCCTTGCCACCTCTCTTCCGTTTGCTAAAACGCCCATTACCCAAGAAGTTTGTCTTGACCCTCCCTGTAAAATCAGTGTTGGTGATTCTCTCCTCCCGTTATCAAGCCTTGTCTTCACAGAGTTTATCATTTCAGCATCCGACAGACTTTTAGTTTGTTTGTCTGCTCGTGTTAGAATTTAAGCTCCCTGGGGGTAAAGGAGGGTTGCCTGTGTTATTTCCTGTATTTCCCGCAGCTTAGAGCCTTGTAGATACTTATCAAGTGTTGGCTGAGCGCATGAACAAGCCCCCAGCTTGGGGGCAGGACTCATCTTTATCCTCCTTTGATCCCCAGGAGCCAGGCACACAGCTGAGTAGGGGGAGCAGTTCAGATATTTGTTGAACTGTCCAGTTGAATTGCTTTTGACAAATGGTGGTGTTCAGCCGGTACAGAAAGGTCAACCTGCTGCATTTGTATTGCTTAGCAGATAAATCCAAGTTGTCGGCAACGACAATGGAAAACAGGTTTTGTGGTCAATTTGGTAGGAAAAAGAGCAAAACTGGTGGTCTGATTTCATTAGCCAGGGAAGCAGATTAGCACATTTATCAATTAGTTACAAATAACCAAGCTATTGTTGACATGAAAGCCAGGCACAGACGTGGCATGCCAGGGCCGCTACTGTGATTTAATGAATGAAGTACACAAAACAATTAAGTGTTTCAGGGCTTATGTTTTGTTCTGACATTAAGCTGGGTCCTTTGAGAAAAGACATTATTGGTGTTAAGCCTTCAGGATGGATATTCAGTCTACTGATGGTCTAGAAAAGTCCTTGAATCTCCCCTCAAATTAATTACCTCAAATTTTGTTTCACTACTAGAAGGGGTAAAAACTAATAAAAAAAGAGTTCAACCGCTCTTTTTGAGACAAAACTAGAGACATTCCGGATTTAAACAAAAGCAAGACTCATAACTTCAGGTTCTACAACCTGTCCCACAGGGCCAACAACCTCCCCAGAAAATCACCTCAAGGGTTTGTAACCAATACATGACAAGGAGATAAAAACTTATCATTCCAAAACAGTACTGAAATACCAAGGAAAGAATTCTGGGGAAAAAAAAACTCTATTCTTCAAAGGGCTGAATTTAACAACTTAAATCGAGTTTGTCTGGAGAACTCCCCCATCTCAGTATCATTTCAACCTAAGTGGAAAGAATCAAGGTCGCCTGGCGACTCGCTGGCAAAAGTAGTGTCCTTCCTGATTTGGCAGGCCTCACGGGGTGCCGCTTCCCACTTCTGCTCCACAGGGACACTGGCTCTATGCTTACACATGATGGGTAAAAAGACTCAGAGCCTTCAACAGCTTGCTCACATCTCCAGAACCAGGATTGGGTTCGCTGTCCCGGTTCACGGGAAATCATCCAAATCATTCCCTTAGCAGGAAGGATGTATGTACGTTCTCAACAACCTTACAATAAAAGATTATTTTTCTACTCTTTTATGGCCTCATATTTCTCATGGAATTCCATTTGGGGGCCATTTACTGTAAATGCCACAGAATAGCTGTTATCTTTTCAGCCCTGTGGCCGTATTTCGGCAGATTTCAAATGGGAACTGCTCCCCAAGATTCTGTCTTTGGTCCACTTGTTCACACTTGTTTTTGTGATTTGAGCTAACAGCTATGTGCCAATGACATTGGAATATTTAATTCCATACATTTCTCTTTCTTGGCTTCAGTCTCCTACCTGTCTACCTATAGTACAGTGGTTCTCAATCTGTAGGTCGTGACCCCTTTGGCAAACCTCCATCTCCAAAAACATTTACATTGTGATTCATAACAGCAGCAAAATTACAGTTATGAAGTGGCACTGAAAATAATGTTACAATCGGGGGTCCCTGCCACATGAGGAACTGTGTTAAAGGGTCGCAGCATCAGGAAGGTTGAGAACCACTGCCATGGCGCATCTCCACTGACAAACTCTCACATGCCTGAAGCATTTCTAAAGCTCCTCACTTTCTCCTTTGTTCTAGACCTCCCCTGGTCTCCTGGTCCTGCCTAGCTGTTGGTATCACTAGTCACTCAACTACCCATCCCAATGCCTGGGGATACTCTGGCACCCCTATTTTGGGTCCAGCCCTGAGTCTTGGCTGTTCTCCTCAGTGATAGCCTTTACGTTTGCGCTCTCTGCTGTCCTATGCTACTTCTTTAGTTCAGGTCATCATTGTCCATCTACAAGGGACACTGTCACTGCCTCGAATGGAAACTCCCCTGGGTTGCCACTCACCATGCACATGTCCACAGGGGCCACTATCACCCCCACCCCCACCCCCGACAGCACATGAAATCAAAATGTACTCACATCAAGCAAACCGCTCAACCCAAACTCCCTGGAAGAGAATGTGTCTGATACTGTTTCTCACTACATAACTACTGTCTCCCTTCTTAACAACAGGAGCCTGCTCTTTAGTTGGAAAGGACTCCTTGGAACATGATACTGTATTTCCTGGCCTTCACTGCAGCTAGGGGTAGCCATGTGACTAAGTTCCAGCAGACTCCACGGTAAGCACTATATATACCTTCAAGAAGGGAGCTTACTCAGTTGGAAACAGTGCCCTTTATACCTTTTCTGACTACTTGGAATTCGAAGTCAGAGGCAATCCCCGGAGCACTGGCTAGGAGGTAGCCATGAAGGGGTCAGAAGAAGAAACACAGACTTCCAGGTCCCACAGGACTGCATGGAGCTTCCGTGACAGAGCTGGACCTTGAGTTTTTACAAGACAAACATGTTTCTATTTGGCTTAAGTAGTTGCCATGTTTAGGCTTCCCATGACTGGCAATTGTGCCAAATTTCCAGCCCTTGACAGTCTCATTCCAGCAGTCCTCAAGGACCTCATCTTCCCCTGTAGCAATCTTTAGCCTTTGGTACTACCACAGTTCCGGTAGCTCTCAGTTCTACCTGTCTGGCCACCAGCTACTTTCATGCGTCTCCGCTTTGTTCCAGTGTGGCCCCTTTCCACAACCAAATATCCCTATCTTCGTTCAGCTTTAACTTCCCACACTTAGCTCAGATATCACTTCCTCCATGATGCTTGCCTAAATGTCTTACACTGAATGGCCATTCTCTGTATTCTCAAAACACTATGAGTATCCTGTGAGGGCAAATGCAAAATGCCCCCAACAGGCTCATGTGCTCAGTGGACCTCTTTCTTGGTCTCTAGCTGGTAGCATTGTTTTGAGAGACTGGGGGACCTTTGGGAATGTGGCTTAGGTAACAAAAGTGGCCCGCAGGAGGTGGGCCTTGACAGTTAGAGCTCTCTGCTTCCCGATCTGCCAACATATTAACAAACCACTAGGCAAGCTGCTACCACCCAGACTAAGCTGCCACGATGCCACCATACCTTCTCCACCCTGACAGTCTAACACTAACCGTGAACACATTCCTCGTCCCTTACGTTGCTGTTTTTTTAATATTTTGACACTGCAGTAAGAGAAGGAAATAACACACTGGGCATGCTCCAGTTTTGGAACCCATCTGCCATTAGTGGTCTGTGGATTATTCATCTCACTCCACCACTACCACCGCCCCTCCCCCCAAAAAAAGCCTCCAAGAGCAGAACCTTACTCCATTCATTTCGGATCTGTACCTCCTCACAGGAGGCTTGGCACACCGTGTCCACCCACGTGTTCTTGCCTCGACTGGGTTTTCCTCAGTGAAACAGAGCACACAGGGATGAATGCCTCAAAAGGCCTGATTAACTCTTCAGTCATCAGGAAGTTGAGGATTATTCATGTTTTCAGTTTCCTGAGGATGGACTACAAATTGCAGATGAACCATGCTGACAGAAGCTGAACTGTGAGAAACAATTTGCTGGTTGGGTATTTGAGGCCTGAATTTCCTCATCTTTAAAAAAGAAGTTGGCCTTAGGTCATCGTTGAGGCCTCTACTGTTCCTAAAATTTAATAATCCTATTGTTGGGTATAAACACACCGAGACAGGGATGCAAGAAACTCACAGTGACTGATGGTTCCTCCAGGGATTGGCAACATGACCAGCTTACCTAACTCTCAAATAAATTATTTATGAGGTATATCTAATAAAATTTTAAAGTCATCAGATGACTGTGTATACTCTGGGATAATGGAGTGCTAACTGTGGGAAAATATGCCTCACCGGTTTCAGCTACAAGTCTCTTAAAAGCCCTAGAACTTGCCATTTTTTCCCTGTACTGGGCATCTGCATTTGCTGTTCTTTCTGCCTGAAATATTCTTCTCTTCTTCATCACTAATGGCATGAGCCTAAAAGTCACTTTCTTAAAAAGATCTTCTATTTCTCTCTAGCCATAACCTGTCACCCTAGGGAAATTCCTGACCATGGCACTGCATTCCTCTGCTTCACGGCATGGGCCATACTTGCCACTTCTGTGTGTGTGATCACCTGACGGACAACTTTCTCCATCACAGGACCCTGTTCTCCACCAGGGAATCATCTTGGTTTTGCTCATCATTATGTTCAAATCCTTGGCAGTGAGTTGATGGTCACTGAACACTAAGTGGTCTCTAAGTGCTACTCAGGGGAAGTGAAAAGGCCAAGAGTTTTCTGTGGGAAGGGGGAAAATGCATCCACGCAGGTGTCAGGTAAGTGCAAACAGCTGGAAAACCCGAGTTATCCATACATCTTTAGAAAAAGAATAAGGGACAAGGGTCACTCTCTGGTGACAATGGAGGAATGGTCTCTGAATGAGCAATTTGTACAAGAAGAAGGCAAGAATGTGACTTAAAAGTTCTGGGGAGGGCTCGGCACCCAAATCTCATGTGAACGTTACTCATGTCCTGAGCACCTCTGTGGCTCGTCCTTTCTGACTATAACAAGGGCTTTAAAAATAACAGATGACAATGCGTAGCCATCATTGCAGTCAAGCAAGTGAAGGATGAACACACTTGCTTCTCAGTAGAAAGGGTGATGCCATTAGATGACAAAGTGAAAACAGACACACCGAATTTGACTCTCGCCTTTACCCAAAGAGATTTTTCTTTTTAAATGCAGAGGAAAAACACAAGTATGGAAACGCATCCTAATAGAGGTGGGGTAAGAGTACACAACTCTAGGCTCAAATGAAAGATATTTGGGAGTTTGCAAGTCTGCTAATAAGGAATGCTGCGGAGTAAGGGAGGTCCCAGGAGATGAAATCGGAGATGTTGACCCAGTTTTCCAGAAGGGGAGAATTTCAGAGAACAATGACTCAAACATGAAGCATCTGCCATGGACCCAACACAGAAATGATTTGCAAGCAAATTCCTTGTGAATCTCTAGCCAAGGAAGCAATGCTCCCAGGGGTGATCTCACTATGGGTTCACTGAGCAAAGCCACACCTAACTAAGTTCAGATCACACAAGTGTCTGAACAAGCCAGGCCCCCAATATCCTTGATCCTGTCTTTGAGAAAAGAGGTGGGCAATGTCTGAGAGGGTTATCTTCACAGTCATCCACTGTATGCAGAGCCTAGTTTAACAGAACTTTCCTGGTGGGGATAGGGTTGACCTTCCTAAACTGTAAAAAAAAAAAAAGAGTTGGGAATATAGCTCTGTGTTAGAGTGTTTGTCCTCGGACTGATCTCCAGCACTGGAAGAACTAAAAAATTTAAAAAACAAACAAATGAACAAACAAAAAAACACAAACAAGGCAGAGGCAGGTTTTTCTTTCAAGCTGAAGAGAAATCAAAGGTGATTCTCAGGAAAGGTCAAAGGTTAATACTGTATTCTGTGAGTGTAAGAAGAGAAGACAGAATGCCAGGTCTGGCTGTCAGCTTCTGTGGGCTGGTTCACATCTGGAAAACAGGATAGTGAAATAGTGCACAGGCACTTTGGGAGTGAACACTGATTGGCAAACGTGCAGGCTGCCAAGGGCTGCACAAGGTCTGATGCAGTCAGGCTCACACGTGGTAGAGTGAGTCTGGAGATGCACTCGGTGTTTGAGTGGAACATGGTAAGCAGGCACCAGAATTAAAAATTCTATAAACTCCTCCTTACCTAATACATCGCAGATACATTCCACACTTTGTCAGAGACAGAGCAAATGTAAGGTGGCAGGCTTGGTGGTTTGGAGTTGAAATGTTCGAGCTGACTGAAGTCTCCTTTAATGCAGTTTATAGAGCATGATAGAAAAAGGTTCCTGTACTGCTCTATGTGGCCTGTATGTCTTTTTATTTCCCTACTTTTTCTGTAGAGTTGGACTTTAGAAAAATGTCCAAGCTACACAGAAGTTATTCAGGCACCATCTGGGTTCCTGGTAACCTATGACACCGGGATAAACAGATCTTTTTCCTTTGTCAAAGCTGACTCCATGACTGTCTGCTCTCCAGCTCACTTTGGTTTGAGGACTTTGTCAGACTGCAGACTTTGCAACCAAAAGCACAAAGGCAGAGCCTTCTGCAGCTGCACCTTCCAGGACCCAGGCTTGAGGGTGAATGTACCCAAGAGTCAGGGTGAGCACACAAGCTGTAAAATGCAGAAGTATGATCAGCCTGTCTTCTGATCTTCCCACAGGTATAGTCACTGAAAAGAGAGAAACTCATGCCGGAGAGAGTTCTTCATCTTCTTCCTAAGGTTCTGATTGATGATGACTTGCCAATAGTACCACCTTTACAGTTTGCTGGAAAATAAGCCACACACATCCAGGGATAAAGCCTCCAAAACCAACCAACCAAACAAACAAACATCCATCCAATCAACCAACTAACCATCCATCCATCCATCCATCCATCCATCCATCCATCCATCCATCCAACCATCCAACCATCCATCCATCCATCCATCCATCCATCCATCCATCCATCCAACCAACCAACCAACCAACCAACCGACTAACTGACTGACCGACCGACCAATAACTTTATTTAGACAGCTCAGAAGAATCTTCTAGAGAGGGCATTTCAGTTTTTATAAAGGCCATCTGGGACACACATGATAAAGAGAAATGTCTGAAGTTCCCAAGTTTCTTACTAGATTCCTGAATCCAATTCACACTCTCTGTGACCCAGATATGCCCTTGACTGTGTGTGAATTCCAAGGACTTGGCTTTCAGAGCCTCACCTTTAAGTCTCTGGCCCCAGCCAGGAGCCTGATGGAATTAAAGTATCCCATGGAATAAACCCACAAGGCAAAAATAGCACTTGGATCTATCCTGATTAAATGCTCTCCCTTCAAAGTCAGCCATATCAGTTAGACACTAATAAACATGAGGATCTGAGTTTCAGAATAAATGAAAATCAGAATTGAGTTGGAAATTAGAATTGAGTCACAGATAAAAGAAACTGAAAGAAAACCAGTATGTGGATGGATACTGCCTCATCAGAAACACCATCAGCCACAATGCCTATGCTTTATAGAGCAAGATCCACAAAGCAAATGGAAGTAAGTGTGACATTCAACCTGGAAGAGCAAGCTTGTGCTTGTATCAATGTGGGGTGCCGTGTAAGGAAAGGCCCCAGGGAGTCAGGCCACCTGACTTTAAGCCTTACTCCCCTTCCCTATTTCTGCTTTAATTTTCACAATTAAAAGTTATCCTGATACTATAAGGAGAATAAGACACCAGCCTTCTAGTGGTATCTTCAATCTTCACATTTCTCCTGAACTGAGAAGGTAGCAGAATAGTTAGGCAGGGTTTGAATTCTCAGTTCAGCACCTGCTAGTAGCCTGGTTATTACATCTCTCAAAGAATTATTCATCTAAACAACAGCAATGGCCATAATGCTAAGGAGAAGGGACACCTGTAGGTAATGTGTTGATCCTGGAACAAGTATTCCAAGTAGGGAGGTCATTATTCCTAAAAAGTAAATGTGGAAAAGTCTCTCTTTGGAATAAGCAGGGTAGAGATAGGCGACTCATATAGTATATTTTGCCAGGTGGTAGTGGCGCACACCTTTAATCCCAGGGATCAGGAGGCAGCTGCAAGCAGATATCTGTGAGTTTGAGGCCAGCCTGCTCTACAGAGCTGGTTCCAGGACAGTCAGTACTGTTACAGGGAGAAACCTTATCTTGGGCATGGGGGAGGGGAGTATATTTCAACCAGAAAGCTCTTTGTTTTAGTATTCAGGATCCTATCATAAAACATAAATTTCCCACACACACAAAAGCAATAACTGCATCACCAGAAGAAAACAGGTGTGTTTGCTAGGTTCCTTTCTGTTGCTTCAGCAAAGTGAACATGGGGCTAGAGCAGTAGCTGAGAGTTTACATCCTGATCTGAAGATAGGAGGCAAGGGGTGGGGGGAGATGGAGACTGGGCCTGGTGTGAGTTTTTGAAACATCAAAGCCCATCTCCAACAACACACCTCCTCCAACAAGGCCACAACTCCTAGTCCTTCCTAAGCAGTTTCACCAACTTGGAACCACATATTCAAACACAAGCCTATGGGGGCCATTCTCATTCAAACCACCACAGTCATGGTTCATCAGAGCAGGGAATATGAGGTAGCAGGAACTTAAGACATCCAGTCCCATCACCTTCACAGTGAAGAGCAGGGAAAATGAATGCACACATGCTAACCCACGCTTATCTTACTTTCTTCTCTTTTATAGAATCTAGGACCCAAACTCAAAGAGAACAGTGTTGCACACTTACAAGCCAGGTCTTCCCACATCAATTAATGTAACTGAGACAAAACTCCACAGACATGCCCAAGGCTAATCTAATCTAGACAATGTCTCATTGAGACTCCTTTTTTTATATGGTTCTTGTGATTCTAGATTGTGTCAAGCAGATCGCTACAACTAGCCATCACATGTGGCAATCAAGTTATAACATGATTTAAAGAGTGAGAGGCTTCGGACCACAGGTAGAAGGAAATATCAACGCGAACACACCCTGGTACTCACTAGCTATCCCATTTCTTGCGCACCCACCATCTCTCTGATTTATGCTTCATTGGATAGCCATTGAAAACACCAGTCAGATTTTGAGTCCATTCAAATTACAGCCTATTAAGGTCAAAAGATTGTATCATGAAATGTAATCAAACACTGTTGGGAGACTACATGTGACTAACACCATCAACTCCACTCCATAGGTTTAGCTGTGGACTGGCAAACCCATCTCCTCCAACCTCAATGCCATTACAGCTACTTCCAGCAACAGTCAAGACACATGGCTTGGCTCGCTTGCAGAATCCGAAAATAGAATGGGTCCACATTGGCCAACTCACTTCAAACATTAGAATGGAAAAAGGGAAATCAGCAATGAATCCAGCACTTTCCAGGGCTTGGCTACCACAGCACATGCTGGCTGAGCCAATCCATGAATATCAATCTCCCTGGGATTCAAACAGGCTGAACATTTTAGTTCAGAGACTGGAGAGCTCATCTCTGCGCTAACGCTAATGAATACTTGGGCCTTCTGTGGATATCATTGCTAATGTCTTTAGTTGATGATTATAAGAAAGGGAAGGCCGGGCCCAATGAGGAGCCAGGCAGGGGGTGAATCCGAAGAGGCACCCAGCACACAAACTCACCGGTAGATGATGCCTTTCTCGTGCAGGAACATGAGTGCAGAAATGATCTCCGCAGCGTAGAAACGAGCTCGGGCTTCATCAAAGCGACGGGACTTCTGAATGTGAAACATCAGGTCCCCTCCGTTCACAAACTCCATGACAAAGAAGAGACGATCCTAGATGAAACATGTGGGGATTGATTAGCCTACTGCTTGCTCATCAGCATTGTGCTCCCTGGAAGAGACATCTTCCTCAAACATGCAGACTGCTGCCTGTGAGCAGAGAGGAGAGGATGGTCCTGTGGGGTCAGGTCCTCGATCCCATAGGGAAGGATGGCGTGGAAATTCCCTTTAGGTAGTTCCACACAACCCTGACTTTCTACATACGCAAAGCATCAAGAGACCTTGGTTCTCTTTCCAGTCTGAAACATGAAAGATCCCAAAAGGGAGAGCATGAGCATCAAGTCCTCTGGTAAACATCTTCATCGGAGCATACAGGGTTATTCAGAGAGTAAAGGACACTGGGCGGGGTGCTTCATTCCTCACAAATGAGCAGAAAATATACAAACAAAAAAAAAGGGGGGGTAAACTCCTTTGGAGAACTCAGGCTAATGAAGCTCAATTGACAGTCTCTGTTAGAAATGCCTCCATCATATCAGAAGTGGACATAAAGCCCACTGGAGGTCCCTCGGGCAGTCACTCTCACCAGGCAGCAAAAATGGACTCCTAACAAAGCTTCCTCTGCTGCAGCCTAGGGACTATACAAGCCATGCACCAAGGACTCACAGACCGTAAGACTGCTTTGTGACAGCAAGGTCCATCTAGCAAGCAATTGCTGAGACACACAGGGTAAAAGGCTTGTGTCTAAGGACCTCTACCATCAGTGGGTCCCCTCACTTCCTTCCCTGAGCACTGAATGGGGTGCTGGGAACCTAACAAAGAAGCCCATAGACATAAAGCAGATATGTTTTCCCCTTAGAAAGGCTAAACAGAAACAGCAGATCTACACATTCTGGTAAAGCTGTGAAGGAAGTGGTGGAGGAAGGGGGGACATCTGACACCTGCGTGGGGGTTGAGGAGGTGACTGAGCAAGAGTCCTGTGTGAGTCAAGGCCTGCAGGTGAGTTCCAGCCTTCAGAGATGGTGCTGCCCTTTCTGGGGGTGGGAATGTGGGCGGTCACTGTGTGGGCATACTGGTGTTTTATCAAAGGATGTATACATGCAAGAACCCGCCTCTACTTGGGGGTTTGAGATGCCACCAATTTAGCTCTGGGTGGCTGGGCTGAACCATGGCAGGGAGTCTGGCTTGGGCTCACTTCCCAGGGTATTGCTGCAGCACTTCAAGCTGAGCTCTATCAGGGCAGAGTGACCCGTGATTTCCCACTTCCTGTAGTAAGTTAAAACCTCAATCAGAAGGGGAGGGAATCAACCCTGTGTGTGTGTGTAAACATCTGTTTCTATCAGCTAGAAGCATGAAGTTAAAAGTGAGAACAAAAGGGAAAAGTTCATAAAATTAAAATTAAAAAAATCCACCACCAACTCAGCTCTTCTGGTTTCCACATAGCCCAAGGGAAGACTAAACAAATATAGCAAGCCCTGTGACTAAGCTAAGGGCCCTCATTTGAGTCTGAGTGGCAGAGGGAGAGGCAGAACGGGGTGGATGAGTTCAGATGAGCAATGGCTGTCCCGCATTCCATGGGCAGGAGTCCGGTGGGTGGGCCATGTTAGCAAATGGGTTAGCCCTCCAGAGACAACTGCCAAAGCAATAGGGGCACAGGAAGTTGTTATGCTAACTCAGGCCCCATCTGGAGGGGTAACTCCTAACACAGGCTTCATCTGCAAGGGTAACCCCTAACACAGGCCTCATCTGCAGGGGTAGCCCCAGGGGTCTGAGGAAGACTATGGTGAAAAAAGCCTCCCTGCATGTCCCTGAACAAGGAGCGCAGCTTCCTGCTTCTTGTGAGCCAGACTATTCACCTTCCTCGTGGATGTGGCTGGCAGCCAGCCACTTGAATTCTAGTTGCTCTGAACATCCCATGACTGGAAGTGAGTCCATGGGTAAGCGGCCACTCTGAGGGTGGCTGTAAGTCAGTGTCCTCGGCAAGAGTTTCCAAGGCAGCAGGGGTCATCAAAAGATAAAGTCGCCGGGCGGTGGTGGTGCACGCCTTTAATCCCAGTACTCGGGAGGCAGAGCCAGGCGGATCTCTGTGAGTTCGAGGCCAGCCTGGGCTACCAAGTGAGTTCCAGGAAAGGCGCAAAGCTACACAGAGAAACCCTGTCTCGAAAAACCAAAAAAAAAAAAAAAAAAAAAGATAAAGTCATTAATTAAGAAGGAACTCTCTTCCACACACAATGTCTTTTTCATATTCAAAATCTACAAAGCCAGACCCTCCGCCAAATGGCGGGTGTGAGGGTAGGACATGCTGCCTTCGAGTCCTTTTCTTTCCTCTACAACTTGGCTCCACTCACAGCTCCAGGGTTTGAGGGCAGATCTCGACCTACAGAATCTGGCACTTTCTCCTTGGCTACATCTGGAGAGGGTCGGGATCTTTAGATTTGAAACCGAGGATGTTTTGTTCAAGGCCCTTGCTTCTTTCCATCCAGAGTCTCGCTCCTATTATGGGCCTGGGACCAACCTAGAATACAGGGTACCATTCACAGCTCCTGGGCTGCAATCAGCTCTCAAAGCAGGGAGAAAGGAAAAGCAAGACTGAGGAGAGGTAATTGGGATGAAAAGAAATCAAGAGCCATCCTTGCAAAGACCTCAAGCCACGTGACGAAGTGCAAAACTATATTTGCCAACCAACAACATATTTTGCTTGTTTTTTTTTTTTTTTTTTAGCTGCAAAGAAACCTCTAGAGACCTGAACTTTTACTGACTCTGTTCTAAAATGTCTACTAGGAGAGAAGGTCCCACTATCGTCTCTCCAAGATTGCCGTTGCAGAGGAGGAAGCAAATGACAAGTCTCCACTGTTTACAAAGAGACCTGTTTATCATCAATATAGTGTGTGCAGAGGGTGTGGGATGAGAGATGGGATATCATCCAAAATAAAATTTTATTGAGTGTTTCACCCTTTGGCAAAGGTGCAATACACAGAATCTGACGCTGCCACTGCTGGTGTCTCCCAAGGAAGACATTTTCAGATCAGAAAAGAATGTGGATGTGTAGAATACTTTCAGTTATAGCCAGAGAGAAGACAAAAAAAATAAATATAAATAAATAAATAAATAAATAAATAAATAAATAAATAAATAAATAAATAAA
>CABHPR010105498.1:0-12444 GCA_902168415.1 Peromyscus melanophrys
AGGTCCAGATCCAGAGGATACTGTTGTGGATGCCGAGCATCAGATAATGATGGCAGGGCTGTGGCTCCAGAGGGTCTGAGTGTTCCAGCTAGAGTCCTAGGGCTGGGCCAGTGAAGCAGGTGACCATCTCGACCTAGTCTTGGAGAATGTGTAGGGGCCAGAACCATGCTTTTGCATATTCAGGGATTCTGGTTTGCTCAACTGAGCTAGAGAGAAGTGGGCTGGGGAGAGAGGGAGAGTAGTCCCATACATTCTCCTTCGTCCTCTGCGGAGGACACCTGCTTTTTGTGTAGAAGCCCACCATCGCAGCTAAACTCAGCCGCCATGTTAGCTGTAAACTTCTGAGC
This sequence comes from Peromyscus melanophrys, assembly GCA_902168415.1. NCBI lineage: Eukaryota > Metazoa > Chordata > Mammalia > Rodentia > Cricetidae > Peromyscus > Peromyscus melanophrys. The sequence goes on from CABHPR010105498.1 coordinate 348, forward strand.
AGCGGCAGGTCTGAGGCCTTCCCCAGGGACTCATGGGTAGGGGCAGGTGGGCCATTTGGCTACTTGTTTGCTTAAATACCTCAGTCCTGATTCTGACAGGATCACTTGTAGGGCCATGGCCCATCTCTGCTGCTGCTTTATGAAGATTTTCCTCTTGACTTGGTTCCTGTGCTGTGTTCCGGATGCCAGCTCTGGGCCCTGTTGTATCCAAGAAGGCATTGAGTCTGGTAGTACAGTGTACACAGCTCAGCACCTAGTTTTTTCCCTGGCCAGACAACTCAAGCTGGAGTTCAAAATCTTAGACACTAGATGGCAGCAGCATGGCTGTGGAGAGCAAAAATAAACATGGAGGCTTGCTCCTCTGAGCCTTGCCATGACTACAAACCCCTGGCCTTGACAACTGATCCTCATCTTCTATGTGTGACCCCTCTTGGGGTTCACAGGAACTACCTGCACAGAGCTGTGTGATCTTAAGCAAACCACTACTCCTGGGACATGCAGGGAGGAAGATTGTAAAGACAATGGCCCATTGGTGCTAATGTTCTTATATTCTCATCTGTGTAACTCTGATTTCATCTTTCAGCCAAGAATTAAACCATCACTACCGAGATAAACTCAGTACTTGCAATAAGGTACTGTAGATTGGGTCTAGACAAGAGGAGGAAAATGAGGCTGATACAAGAGAGAGCACACTAGTCTGTTGAGATAGGACTATTATGAGTGCTTTTCCAAGAGGACACCGTGCTCCTTAGATTTGCAGGTTGGAGAGACATCTATCAGTGGACCATAAGATGAACTCATGAAACCTATTCAGCCTCTCGTTTTGTCTGTCTCCTGTCTGGAAGGAACAGTAAGGATGCTGTGGCTAAACAAGACGAGGCCAAGAACAGGCACGTATTAGGCCCCACTGTGTGCCTCACCTAAGACATCTAAGAGCCTGTTGTATGCTAGGCACCAATTGAGAACTTCAAATGCCCCATCTTCTTTTGTTTCGGGCAGATGGGACACAGGAGGGACGGTGCTGATGTGGTGAGGTACAGTTGCGAGTTAAGGTCTCAGGTGGCCACTTACTGGCTAGGGGTTTGGGAAATGTGACTCAGGATTCTGGCGTCTGTAAAATGAAGGTTTGTAATCTGTTTGTATATGGGGACACAAAATCCAAGGATGCTGCCTGCAGCGGGTGCTTGGTGGACTACAGAAATGCCCACAGTGCATCCACCACAGGACATGGGTGCAGGCAGACCTGAGTCACTGGGCTTGCTTCTCAGTGTAACTGATGGGGCAGAATCCTGCCTGTTCCACAGGGATCTCTAGCACCTGAGAACCTTCAAAGGCTGTGCTATTCCACTCAGGATAATTAACTATGTGGAGGATTGTTGCCCTGGGGGAACTATTTGCTATTCCGGGTAAAAGGACTTAACGGGAGTGAAGGAACATTGGCAAAGGGCAAGCAGCGGAGAGGAGGGTGGGAAGGCTGAGGAGAACTGGCTAGTAGGGACAAACATGAGCTCTTCTAGTGAGAAAGTCTTCCTTCCGCGTTAATGACCTGCTCACACACAGAAGAAATCTCTCCACAATATCCTGAATTAAAGATGATGTTATAGAGTCCCAATCTATGTCAACTCAACTTTGACCTTCCTTATACCTAGAACCCACCCCCCACCCACCCCCACCCCTGTGCGCCTCGATGCCTTTAGGTGCTGAGGACCACTCAGTCCAACAGTAACCGTGTCTGGCTCCCAGCTCCCAGAGCTCTTGTCTTCCTTGGAGTGTACAGAACCTGAGGAAGACCACAAGAACATGGATGTGACCAGCCATAAATGACTACAGGGAGGGACAGGCAGATACTACTTGTTGTTGTGGGCTGGGGAGAGAGGAGATGAGAATCCAGGAAGGCCATTAGGAAAACTGTCTCAAAATGAGGTAAACCAGAGGCACAGCCAAATCCCTAGGTCTTGGTCATGATGCTGAGCGAAGGAAGAAGCCTTGTAGCCCAAGGAGAAGGAGGCACAGGTGGGTTAAAGGTCATCCTTAGCAGAGTGGGTCAGCTGGGCTTTATTAGGTGGGGGAAGAACTAAGGAGCTTCAGCGACTTATCTTACTGACCCAGGCCTAAAAAATGGCCTTGAAGGCCCAAGGTCAGGTGATCTTCTGTTGGGAAGAATTCAAAGCACAGACACCAATCTGCACAAGGTACCACAAGCACAATTTGGGTCCGTGTAATGTTGGCACACAATCTACCACTATTTGAAACAACGAAAATCACAGGCGAGCCAGCTCCTCCCTGAGGAAAGGACAGTCCTGGAGGACTTGGGTGACAAGACCATGCCGAGTGTGGTAGAAAGCCCACGTGCCTGGAAATCGATCTGTTGTTGGTATAGACACGCTTGAAGGAGAGTCCTGTGTGCTGTCCTGATGATGTATACCTGCAGGAAGAAGTGGTTAAAAACCAAACTTCAAAAGTAAATAAATAAAACCCAAACTATCCCTGAAATATATTTAACTTGAAGTTTTGGATGGTGTTTTTGAAGATAAAATTGTCTAGGGTTATTATATATAAATCAGTATTTATGAATAAGTAAAAGTGTATTTAGACACATTTTGTTTACCTGATTAAATGTTTTTGGAATGTGTAAATTGTCAGTTTGCACTTGGACTTGTGGTCTATGGACTTTTCTGGGTGCCTGTCCCTTCCCCCAACTTCCTACAGCCCTATTCCTATCTCAGCTCCCCATGGGCCAAGAATAGTACTGAGCAGCAAGAGGGAACTTACTGTGCAGAATTGGGAGTGAGGATCCCCATAGTAAAGTCACCTGGATAGATCCATTAATGCGTTTCAATTCCCCAAGGTCGGTAAACTCCAGGAATATTGGGTTACATGACTGTTGCTTACCATAGTCAAGATACTCTAAACCCAATTTTTCTTTTTTAGTGTAGTCCTAGCTGGCCTGAAACTCAAGAGACCATCCTGCCTCTGCCTCCCAAGTACTGGGATTAAAGGCGTGCACCATCATGACCAGCTTGTTTGTTTTTGTTTTTTCCAGATAGGGTTTCTCTGTGTAACAGCCTTGGCTGTCCTACAACTGACTATGTAGACCAGGCTGGCCTCGAACTCACAGAGATCTGTCTGCTTCTGCCTCCCAAGTGCTGGGATGCTGCAGGCCACAGGAATATATCTTAAGAACTCAGCTGGTTATGGCAAAGTCACTGCCTGGAGGGATCAGGGAATTCCTCCAGAGGAAGCCAAATTCCAAGGAGTTTTTGGTGTTATTTGGCTTGTTATATATCAGCTGTCTTCTGTTATGAAAATCATGTGTGCCTTCATAGTTTTCCCAATTGACTTTTCCCTAAGAAAGGCTAACAGTGTGGACTGATCACTCTCTGGACATACACATTCCAGGTATTTGGAGAACAGCCTCAGGAAAGGCTTTCTCTGGAATCAGATATCTCCCTTAGCCACTTTCAAGGACTAACAGTGATAACAGCCCACATGCAAGTCTCCTGACTTAAGGTAAATTCCACAAGGAGACACTGCCTAGGTGAGTTGGACGTTAAGTAATAGCTTTACACAATTTAGCTCGGACCCTCCCTTTTTATACCGGGACTTCCAGGGCATGGGACGGAGAAGAGAAAAGAGAATGAAAGAACTAGATGGGTAAAAACTAAAGAGGAACAAACTGAGGTGGGGAAGAACGAGATTGAAGGGCTATAAGAGAGTTACTAGAGGAACAAGATGGGAGATGAGGAAGAGCCAGATGGGGAAGAACAAGATGAGGAAGAAACAGATGAGAGAGAAGGAGATGGGAGAGGAGCTGATAGGGGAAAGAACTAGATGGATGAGAACCTAGAAGGGACAGAACTAGATGAAGGAATTAAGATAGAACCTAGAGGGGACAGTAGATAAATATAGAGAGAAATCAGACAAGAAAGGAGCTAGACATGAGAGCAGAATAGAAGCTGTGTAGAGAGAAAACTATCACAGAATAATAAAGTGTATGAACTAAGGAGTTTCGTGTACATAGATTCATTTCTTTTCATCAAAGATTAATTATCAGCTGGTTGTAGATTCTTCCCGGACCCTGGGAGGGGACTATCGAAGGGCTGGACCCCCATAGTCCTCGATACTGGGATTAAAGGTGTGCACTACCTCTGTCTGGCTCCCATGACCAGCTTTTAAGCCTGGTTTTTAAGAGGTTTAATGAACTACTGCTTTTTCATCTGTCTGTCTATCATCTATCCTATCTAATCTACCTACCCACCTATCCAGTCCCTTTTTCCTCTCACAATCAAAGCAGACACTGAGTAGCAGATTGTAGCACAGACACAACCCTCTCTGCACCAGGTTCACCATTTCCTCTCCTCACCTGTTCAAACGGACACCACCCTTTTGTCTGAGTGTGTAAGCGAACCTTGGGGCCAGTCTCCTAACTCCCTGCCTCTCCTCCACTGACTGTTGGAAGTGGTCAAGACTTAATCCTGTCTTTGCTATCCTCAACTCCTTGTCTAGCTGGCCCGTTCCTGAGTAACACCCACCAGTTGTTTACATAACTACTTTGCTAGTAACAGACCCGACTCCTTGGACGGGACAGCTTCAAGTTCACAGGCAAATGAACAGAACACACACCAACCCCAGCCCCCTCAGCATACCGCGCCACCGTCGACACCTGGCATTGCCTTTGTTCTCGTCTTTTCCTACAGATCCCCTTTGACCCGAGTGTTCCAGCACTCTGCCCCCGACAAATCCACACTGCTGGTTTAATGTAACATCTACTTTCTTCCACGACAAAGTGTTCTTGTGGGGAGGAGGTCTATGCTTCTCATAGAGATGGCTCTGTCTAGCTCTACCTTCGAGCATGTTCATGGCCCAGCTGGAGACACGTTACGTCTGATTTTCAGTATCTGATTCGGTCAGTTCTTCTGGCAGGATATGTAGGTTGCTGAAAATGACAGGAACAGTTAAGCTACTTGCTGATTAAACCAAAAGTGAACCGCTTTCAACAAAAGCAGCTGGTATAGCAAATACCGACAGAGGGCCCCATGCTTGAGATGACCATGGTAGGCCACATCAGATCTGCACTGGCCTGGCCTTTCTCGTCTATCAGGCAGCTATGCAGGGTCTGAAAGCCACTTCTGGATGTGGTCCAAGGGGGTCCTTGCTTTTGAAGTAGTCCTTTTGTCTCACTAAAAGAGAGGTATACTGCTCTGCATGCCAAAGTATTTTTATCTGTAAGGTATCAGGAGGCAGCAATTGCCTCCCTCCCATCCGGCAGGCCTGGCTTCTGGAAGAGGCTTTCAATATGAGCAGCCATGGATGCCTGTGCAGATGATGATTGGAAAGAATATAAATACAATAACCTGGCACTGAGAAGAGATTTTATTTTTGTAAAGGGATTGGAGAGATGTGTGCATGTAATTAGACTGAGGAGGTGGAAAAGGTTAGGTCTACGGAGCAGTTCAGGACAAACACTGTAAGACAGCCACAGGTCTGCATATGGAGGGCTGTCTGAAGTGGATGTGGATGTTAGTCAGCTAACTGAATCCCATGAAATCAGGAATATGGACAGAGAGGTAGACCAGAAGACAGTACCTTCAGTTTGTGTTAATGTGAACCATCCACAAGGCTCTGACTGATTCAGATGACGTACCACAAATCATGAGACGGTAGCTCAAGGTGAAGAAAAGTACCTTGGGAAGTGAAATGTAAAGGCTCTTTGACGTGATCTGGTCACACAGAGGTCAAGATGGAAAAGGTTTCTAAACACAGAAAGTCCTCTTTTGTTAGAGAAATGACTGGAAAATATGGGTCAAAGTAGCAAAGAATTAAATAAAACGTCAAATTTAAGATCTTAAAACAACCAACTTCTTTAATTAGAAAGCAACAACCATGCAAATGGCAAGTGTAGAAATTTATTTGAACCAACATTTCCACTACAATGAAAGTGACTTTTCAACACTGATCCAAGCTCCCACATCTGAGGGTGAGGGAAGTATTGCACTTTGCATTTTCTAGCACTCCATACACGGCAAAAAGTTTCAAAAACATTTTGCTTGTTTTGTTTTACACACTCTCCCAACTCATGCACACACTCATTCCAACTCAATGTTTGGTTATCCCAAAAAATGGGGAAGAACTCCGAAAAACCATAGCCTTAAATTGCACTAAAGTTCTGTAAAGAAAAAAATATAATAAATGTCGTATACAAATTTCAGAACATCTAAGTGCTTGCGAAGAGTCGTCTATTCTTCATCCTCATTTTCATTCTCCTGACCTGAACCTTCAGATCTGTCACCCTCCAGACGGTCTGGAAAACACAGACACAAGAATCACACAAGCTCAAAACCCTCTTAGCATCTGTTTAAATAACCACCAGAGTCTGTTTAAAACCGCAAAAAACGTTTACCAGTCAAACATAAATATGTAAAAATCTATTCACTATTATACACAGATGAGGTTTTTTTGTTTGGTTTGTTTTGTTTTGGAGACAGGGTCTTATGTCTCACTGGCTATATAGACCAGTCTGGCCTCTAACTCAGAGATCCACCTGCCTTGCATCTCTAGGGCTGGGATTAAAGGCATACACCATTAAACCTGGCTACATAACGGTTTTTAAATTTGTGTGTGTGTGTGTGTGTGTGTGTGTGTGTGTGTGTGTGTGTGTGTGTGTGTATGTGTATGTGTGTGTGTGTGTGTACGTGCACGCACACATCAGTGTGGGTATGTGTACATGAGTACAGGTGCCTATGGAGGTGGAGGCCAGAGGCATGGATACCACTGGAGCTAGTGATACAGTCAACTGTGAGCTGCCTGGTGTGGGTCTTCTGGAAAAGCAGTGTATGCTCAACTGAGCCATTCCAGCCCCAACATAAATTTTAAATTTTGCCTCAAGAGGTAAATGAAGAATGAAGATATACCATCATATATACAATATCATGTAATTCTAAAATATACAAGATCTTGCTATGTTACATTCTCTCGCAGTGGTTTTCAAACAAGGTTCCTTGGAGGCTAAGTTTTAATAACGGATGTCAGGTACTATCAAGGGAGCCTGCAAAGGAGGATGTGGGAGAGAAAAGAGTGGAGACCATGCAGGTGTGTTCAACCTTTATGCAACAAAACAAACAAAAACTCCTTGCAAAATAAAAACCTCATCTACTGTTTTCAGTAAGTTTATGACTTTCCATTGGGCTGCATTCACAGCTATGCTGGCTGGGACACGCAGCCTGTGGGCAACAGGTTGGACATGCCTGTAAGAGGACTGTGTAATTCTGTTTTTAAGATTTCTTAAAATTCAACATCTTCTATGTTCTAGGAATTGTACTAATCCTGACAATCCTTACAATGATGACGAAAATAAATAGTTTCTTTCCTCAAGGTCGAGCACTATCTGGGTCCAGCACTCAAGTGCACACACAGTTATGAAGGTGTGAGCTGCTGCAGCATGCTCTCTTGGGTCCAGCACTCAAGTGCACATACAGTGTGAAGGTGTGAGCCGTTGCAGCATGCTCTCTTGGGTCCAGCACTCAAGTGCACACACAGTGTGAAGGTGTGAGCCGCTGCAGCATGCTCTCTTGGGCTTATGTCATCTGCACTGGCTATTCCTTTGCTTGGGATATTTTTGCACACTTCATCAGTAATCATGGTTCTGCTCAGTACAACTATTACCCTTTTTGTGAAACTGCCACAGCTTCTTCAGGAGCTCCTTCCTCCACATATCCTGGAAAGTCCTTTATGAACCTCTCAATGATGACCCCAGCATACTACTTGAGGACCTGTCTTCTCAATATTAGCTTTTGGGTGGCAAGAGTTACACCCGTTTATCTTTCTATCCTCAGGGCTTATGACAGGATGTTCAGTGACGGTGTTTAACGTCCTTGCTTTGTCTCTGCCGTGCTGGGGATTCAACCTAGAGCTTCATGCACAGTAAGCATGGAACCACTGAGCTCTACCCTAGAGAAAGACTCACTAAAGAAATGAATGGAGTTTTATGAAGATAAGCTGGATCATATCCGGTCTACGAAGAAGGCAATGGCAGAGATCACTACCACAGTAAGGATGGCATTTAGGACATTTGTGGCAGATCTATTTCCCCAAGTAACCTGGAAAATATTAATTAATAAAATAGTCCACAACAGAAGGACACCAAACACCAGATGAAAGGGGACAGTGTAATTACAAAAACTGAGGAGAGAAAGATTTTGGTATATTATCCAGGGCTTGCATGTCAGAATACTGACCTGAATACATGGCTGTCCATGAAATCCTAAGTCAAGGGGAAGGTAGTTTCAAATTCAGGTTTTAACATTCATCAGGTGGATGGCCTGGGCAAGTTAGGGTTAATATGTGAGGGGCTGGGGAGATGGCTAAGGTTAAGAGCACTTGCTGCTTTTGCAAAAGACTCAGGTTCAGTTCCCATCACCACATAGTGGCTTAGAGCCATCTGTAACTCCAGTTCTAGGGTCTCCAACACCTTCTGAGCTCATATGCAGGTGCCAGGCATGCATATGGAGAACATGTACACGCAGGCAAAACACTTACACCATAAAAATACAATAAATCTAAAGTAATATCTTTAATTTCTTTAAAGAAAGGGTTAGTATCTGCTGGGTTTGGTGGTATATGCCTTTAATATCAGTACTCAGGAGGCAGAGGCAGGTGGCTCTCTGTGAATTTGAGGCCAGCCTGGTCTACATAGCAAGCTGCAAGACAATTAGGACTATACAGAGAGACTCTATCTTAAAAAAATAAATAAATAAAAAATAAAGAGTTAATATTTGATACAGTATAGGTACTCTACAAATGATGCACAATACCTAACATATGAACGCATTATGAAATCAGTGAAAAGTGATAAACATTCCTGCTTGATAAAATGTTGTCATAATACACACTGGATAATGATTCTACTGTTAAAAATATGGATTATGCAATTTACTCTTGAGTATCAGTTGTAATATATGTAGTTTTTGAATTTGTGTCATTGAACCACAGTTTATCATCTAAAAAGTATTGATGGGCTAGCAAGACGGCTCAGTAGTTAAGAGCACTTGCTGTTCTTATTGCTGACCTAGGCTCAGTTCTCAGCACCCACACAGCAGAAAACCAGAGTCTGTAACTTCAGTTCCAGAGGATCCAACATCCTCTTCTGGCCTCGGTGGCACTGCATACACATGGTACATAGATATGCATGCAGGCAAAACTCATACACATAAAGATAAATAAATCTTTTTAAAAATTGATTGAAAATGCACTAATATAACTTTCTTACCATGTTATATTTGTTTTTAATCAGGGCATTATTGATTTTTAATAAATCTATGTAAAAGTGTATTTGGCACAGCTTTATTTGTTCGTATTTTTGTTTTTTTGTTAGTTGAGGCAGGATCTCATCTCTCTCAGGCTAGCCTTGAACTTACTGTGTAGCCTAGGGTGACTTTGGACACCTGTTCCTCCCCCCCTCTACTTCCCTTGTGTTTAGATGACTGGAGTGTGCACCATACCCAGCAGTACAATGTGTCTTGAGGTTTATGGTACAGTTCTGTATTATGAGAAGATTACCTAATAAAGAGTTCTCAAGTGACTGTTTTCATTTTGCTGTTTTTCAATAAACTTAGTTTATAAGGAAATAGTTCACTGGGCTAAGGTCAAGTGTTCACAGAAAGACATCCTATTTCTGAAGTTGTTGCTTTCATTTTTGGATATTAAGAAAACCATAGAAACGTCTATAAAGTAGGGCTTACTGTTTTCAGATCAAATAACGACTTTAATGATAGAGTAGAAGTTCTTACCAGCTCGGATATGATTCAGTGACGCCAACATTCTTAACATGAAAGAGGCTGGGACGGTAATGGTGTTTCTAGTCTCTTCCAACATGAGTTCATTTCGAGTTATAACCTACAGCAAGTTAAACAACTGTATCAAAGCTCATACATCCTTGCCTTAAAGATTATGAAAACAGTTTTTAAAAATCAAGTCCTAGGAGGAATATTTTTCATTCTTTTTATGTGTAATGTCTGGATTTCTGCCTTAAGGCAATGTCAAACACTTTAACTTGAGTTAAAGGAAGATCAAAGACTAGCACTACTTTAAAAAATTAATTTATATTTGTTGTACAAAATGACAGGTTTTATAATTACCTTACTTAGTTCAAGCATATCTTGTACTTTGATCATATTTAGTCTCTTTTATACTCTCTTGCCCCCCTCCACAAGCAAAGTAGCAATATACAAACCCAACATATATAACCAGTAGTTTTCCTATTTCCCTATAACAAACATTCTGAGAAAGAAATGAGAACAACCCCATTCACAACAGTATCAAAATCCACAATCAAAATCCATTCAGATGCCCATGAATGAACCTACTCAGAAAGTGGAGGACTTCTACAGTATATATATAAAAAAAAAAACTTAAACTGGAGAGAGAGCCTTTTAGTCAAATGGTGCTGGAAAAACTGGAAATCCCCTGTAGAATGAGATTATAACCACCTCTCTAATTCTGTCCAGAATTCAATTCAAAATGGATCATTAAAGTAGGACTTGGAACGATCAGTGTTAGGGGAAAATACTTCAAGATATAAGTATAGAGAGGGACTTTATGAAAAGGACTCTAATAGCTTAGGAAATAATTCCAAGACTGGACAAATTAAAAGGCTTCTTCCCATTAACATAGTGAAAAGACAAGTCTACAGAATGGGAGAACAAATTGTGTAAACTGTGCATCTGACAGCAGAAAAATTAAATATTAAAAACCAAGTCATCCAGCTGATGGAGAAAATGCTTGGACAGAAAGTTCTCAAATGAAATACAAGTGACCAATAAATAGAAAGAAAATGTTCAATATGGCAGGGAAGTGCACTAGAGCGGGAGCTGGGTGAGGTGTGCACACGTTAATCCTAGCCCTTGCAAAGACACAGGCAGATGGATGACTGCAAATGTGAGGCCAGCCAGGTCCACATAGCTGGTTCTAGGCCAGCTAGGTCCGCATAGCTGGTTCTAGGTTAGCTGAGGCTGTCAAGTAAGACTCCCAATCAAAACACTAATAAAAGATTCACATTGAGCCATCACCTCACAGCAATCAAAATGGCTATCATCAGGAAAAGAGATGACAACAGATGCTGGAGAGGAAGTGTGACAAGAGAGCCAGATCACACTGCTGGTGGAAATAGAAACTGGTGCAGCCCTATCAGAATCAGTATGGAGCTTCCTTAAATACTGCAAATAGAATTATCTTATAATTAACCATATCACTGCTATGTTTACACCCAAAGGAATCTAAGCCAGCATACCTTAGAGATACGCATGCATACATGTTTATTGCTTGCGGGGTATTTACCCACCAACCCCACAGCTCCCCAGAGTTTTCTTGAGTGTGAGCAGCAGGAAATATTAGATAGAAGGATTTATTACGGAGAATCTTGCGGAGATAAACAGATAGAAAATAAAGGATAGCCTCGAGAGGGCCTGGAACCTATTCCAATGGCCCCGACTGTCTCTGCCCCAGGGTTTTTATGGAGACACCAAGGGGTGGAGCAAATGACCTCCTCCCCCAGCACAGCCAAGTGCAGACCACCTCAGACACCTGCACTCAGGCCCGTGGTCCTAATCATCCTCTATGTGGATCTGCAGAATAAAGCCACAAGGAACCCGAGAACGGGCTCCCACAACTGCTGCAGTACTCACAGAATCCAAACTACAGAACCAGTGTAGATATTCACAGACAAAGAAAATGTATGTATGTTTAAGTCAGCATGAAGAAGGGCTAGATCATGTCATTTGCAGAAAAAAATGGGTAGAAAAGCGATTCCCGTGTGAAGTTGAATAGGCTAGCCTCAGAAAGACAAATACAGCATGTTTTTCTCGGCTATGAAGACTGTGTTATATGGCACGAAAGCAGAGGGGAAGTAGTAGTTGGGAGGAAGGGGCTAAAGGAAAAAGAGCAAAGGCAAGAGAGGGTTAACGGGAGGACAAAGACGAAATAGCTGTGTTTTTCTCAGATGCAGAACTTCACACACACACACACACACACACACACACACACACACATACACACGAACACACACACACACACACACACACACACACACACACACACACACACA
>CABHPR010105507.1:0-17428 GCA_902168415.1 Peromyscus melanophrys
TACCTTGCCACATGGCTTGTGGCTTACCAGTATCTTACATGTTGGTACTCATGGTGGCAGCTGGCAGTGTCTCCTCTGACTCAGCCTTCCTGTTCCCAGAATTCTCCTCTCTCCTTGTCCCACCTATACTTCCTGCCTGGCTACTGGCCAATCAGCATTTTATTTATACAGAGCAATATCCACAGCACTTCTCCTTTTCTTTTTTTTTTCAAAAAGGAAGGTTTTAACTTTCACATAGTAAAATTACATATAACAAAACAATTATTAAGCAAGAATTACAGTTACAATATCTAGTCTATTTATAAAATCTAGTCTATTTGTATTTGGCAAAATTGAAGATATCTATCCTATATTTGTGAGTCTAAGGTTTCATATCTAACTTATCTTTTATCATAACTAAGGAAAATTATAACTATCTAGTCTTCAACTACACCAAAGACCTCAGAAAGTTATAATATTACCTGAGAAATGGGGGAAGGATGCAAGCAACTTTCCAGAGTCTTGCAGGGTAGACAGAAACAGCTGGCAGCCTGGACAGTCATCTAAAGTTCTCTTGTAAAGTTGGGGCATCTGTCTTCAGCCCACAGGCCTAGAGTCTCTCAGTCACTTTTCTCTGTGTCCTGTAGAATGTCTGGCAGTTTCCTCTGCAAAGCAGGAACCTGAAGGACCATTTTGCCAAGCAAAGTTCAGTGGTCACCTTCCTATGGGTCCTGCATGTCCAGTCGATCAAGCAGTCCAGGCAAGAACAGTTTCTTGCCCAAATGGCTAGTTTTTCCAAGAAGAAGATAAACTCCATATAGAGTGTCTTCGATGCCCATCCTCCTCTCTGAAGTAAATCGGTGCTTCCAGGAGCAGACATGTCTCACTGTTCAGAAAGTCTAAATTTTTAAAACATTTTAAATGCCATATTCTGTAGATCTTTGAAGTGTTTGAAGATTACCTATCTATCTGAAATATATCTATGTATGTATACCTAGAAAACTTAACTAACATGCTACAAGTTTGACTGTCATAGAAGACTAATTATTAATCTGTATTTCTTAATTATCCATTACAGTCTAAATGAGTTACATAAACATAATACTTCAAATGAGAGTAGAAATATATATACAATATAACAAAATTAACTTTGAATCTGTATCAATAAACTAAGATCCATAGCAATGTAAAACATTTCAAACAAGTTGTTGTTCATTAAAAGTAGGTTCAGCGATCTATCCTATTATCCTACCAAATCTATATCATATCCCCTTTTCTTTTTTAGAAAGACATTGCATTTATAATCAACCTGATTTAAATAAAAATATTGGTTTTTCTCTGTCCCACACCAGAGGGCTCTTCTGATATGGGACAAAAGAATCTCTCAACCTTTTTCCTTTTAGCAATGTGTTTGGGTTTAGAGAAGGAGTGAGCCAATTCCATCTCCAAAGCCAGCTTGGTTTATAAGTGAATTGGAACCACAACTTTTCTAGATTGAAAGAGATATAGATGTTAGGCAGTGAGATTTTACCCTGTGTAGATTGGTACCAATAGATTCTTTCTTTCTGTTGTAGACATCTGGATATCCAAGGCCTTATGATTTCTGGAAGATGGGTATTTCCATTATCCTGGAAAGACAAAAACAGAACCCTACCCCATTTTTTAAAAATTATTATTTAAACTATTTGGCCTAATGGCTCAGGCTTCTAGCTATCTAGTTCTTACATCTTAAATTAACCCATTTCTATAAATCTATACCTTGCCACATGGCTCGTGGCTTACCGTATCTTACATGTTGGTACTCACGGCAGCAGCTGGCAGCGTCTCCTCACTCAGCCTTCCTGTTCCCAGAATTCTCTTCTCTGCTTGTCCTGCCTATACTTCCTGCCTGGCTGCTGGCCAATCAGCATTTTATTTATACAGAGGGATATCTACAGCAACCCAGGAACCACCTGCCCAGGGCTGACACCTTCCAAAGTGGGCTGGGCCCTTACATATCAATCACTAATCCAGAAAATGCCTTAGAGACAGGCCTGCAGGCCAGTCTGGTGGAGGTAACCCCTCACTTGATGTTCCCTCTTCCCAGATGACTAGCATGGTCATGGCTAAAATAAACCAGCATACCAGTCTTTGGAAGAAGTGGTTTGTAACTAGAGCTCTAAAGTGGTCACTCAGAGTTGGTAACACAGTAGGATGGTTAGGAGTTATGTCTAGAGAGGTTATTGAGAGCAGAGCACTAAAGTGGTCACTCTCAGAAATGCAGTGTCTTCATGGGCCTTGTCTATGTGTCACTTACCCCATTCTCTTTCCTCTTTGCTCTGCTCTGTAGCATCACCCTTTGATGGCTCGGTAGTGGGGAGTTCAGGCTCAGGAGTCAGCTAGTTGCCTGGGAATCTGATTCTGCTTTTTCTTAATTATAATACTCTCAGGCAAGTTATATACCCTCTTAGTAACCAGAAGGTTGGATGATTAATAATTCCATACATTATAGTGGTTATCTAGAGTATGACTTACAGTGTTAGCTGTTCTCAGTAAGTAAAGAGACAAGTATTTACTCTGAATTTTGCTTTTAAGGATATTTTAGAAATTAGCAAAATTTAAAAACATTTCAGATATAGTGAAACCATTTTAGTTTTTTTTCTTTTTGTAAAGGAATGTGATAATTTGAATAATTTGAATAGTGACTTGAATATGTGCTTTTATAACATTCAAAAACAACTAGAAATAACTTTTAAGTTCATAAGTTTATTTTATTTCTTTATTTCTTTATTTATTTTATTATATTTATTTTTATTTTTATTTTTTTTGAGACAGGGTTTCTTTGTGTAGCTTTGCACCTTTCCTAGAACTCACTCTGTAGCCCAGGCTGGCCTTGAACTCACAGAGATCCACTTGCCTCTGCCTCCCGAGTGCTGGGATTAAAGGTGTGCACCACCACCGCCCGGCTTATTTTTTATTTTTATCTATCTATCTATCTATCTATCTATCTATCTATCTATCTATCTATCATCTATCTATCTATAATCAATCAATCTATCTATTTATTTTGAGGTAGGGTCTCATGTGGTCCAGGCTGCCCAGGCACTCACTATGTAGCTAAAGTTGGCCCTTCCTCTAACTTTTAGCTGGGGTTTCAGGAGTGTACCACCATACCTGGTTTTACTCAATGCTGGAGAGCTGAGCTAGGATTTCAAGCACAGTACCAGCTGAGAGATTAAAAATAATTATTAAAAAATAGCAGCTATTATGGTTTCATATTTTAAAAATGATTTAAATTTATTCATTCACGACACAAGTTCAAGTAAGTATATATGTACTTGGTCATTTTTACTCCTCCTTCCCGTCTCATCCCCTCCCACTCCTGTTGAACCCTTCTGAACAAGCTCCCCTTGTACATCCAAGGTTATTTTATGACTCACTGAGCTTAATTAGGATTGTTTATGAATTTAGGTCAGGGATTCTTTAGTGGAACATCAGCATTATCATTGGCTATACCACTGAAGAAAACAGTTCTTCTTCTCCAACAACCATTAACTGCCAATAGCTCCTTCAGGAGGGTGGGATGAGTCATAGGAGACCCTCTCCTGTCTGTGATGGAGTTGATGATCCTCTCATGCAGGTAACCACTCAGCCTGTTCTTCAGCTCTTAACGTTCTTTTCACCCCCACTTCCGCTATGTTCCAGAGCCTTGGAAGGGTAATCAAGGTGTCCTGTAAGGCTGTTTAACCAGTTAGGAGTCTCTGCTTTAAGCAGTGCTCACTGCACACAGAAAGTGCTCTGGCCAAGGCTGGGTAAAATGTAAAAGTTTGAAGGCAGTGTGACATTGTCTAGTAAAACAACAGCGGTAGAGTCTCCACTGGGGCCTATGACTGCTCCAGCCATGGGCCGTTGACCAGGTTTATAGGAGGAGCATGAATTCCTTCCTGGAGGAGGTTTCAGATTCAGTCAGAAAGCAATTTGCAACCCCTTAGCACTCTGTGCTTGGTACTAGTGGCTGTTTTCATTTTTTAAACACAATTCAAAGGGAGTATACCATGCATCTGTGCATTGTTCTGTTTGTTTGGTTCTGTTTTCTTCGCATTTCCATTTTGGAGATTTCCTCCCTTATTAGAGCTCCATGTCCTCTTTTTTCTTATATATGTTCCTGTTCTGATTGTGGCTTATTGCTGCTTCCTGACATTAACTTCCTTCCCCTGAATTTCTGTTGCCTGTAGACTGTATCTAGCATATTTTGAGGCCAGGCTGACATTTCCATTTCCAGTGTAAATTATTGATTCTGTTCTTACCATAATTATGCACCTGTTTTACCCCACATCATATACATGCATTTCCAAATATCAATATTAATCTTTCGTGTGTGTGTATGTTTTGAGACAGGGTCTCTCTATGTAGCCCTGGTGGTCTTGAATTTATGGAGGCCAGTCTGCCTCTCTCTCCTGAGTGATGAGATTAAAGGTGTACACCACCATGTCGGGCCCTCAGTATTACCCTTATCTCTGAGAAGACTTGCATTTGTTTATCTTTTTGTCTTTAGAATACATGTCACTAATAGTTTATTTGAAGCTGTTCTTTTCTGTGTGTGATTGTGTCATCAACTGAATTCAGACTTTCTTTTCATATAGTTTTGATTTTTAGGGATCACTGTTCTCATTTTGGTTGAACTAACTTCCCGCCTGCTTTCCTTCCCTGCCTCTCCTGACAGGGTCTTGCTGTGTAGCCCGGCTTGTCTGGTATTTGCTCAGGCTGCCGTCAGAGTTCTGGCAGTACTCTTGCCCGGCCTCCCCAGGGCTGCCATTGCAACGGCACCATGCCTGACTTAGTGCTGTTATTTTGTAGTGATGTGAAATATTGACATTGACATTGAAAAGGATTCCAAGTCTAAACTATGAGCAAGAATCACGTAGAGGAGGATCCTGCTTCATTGTTGTTTCTATCTGTGTTTGCTTCCTTCCTCTTAGGCACTGTTGTGTTAATTCTGAATTCATTCTATTGCTTGTTTAGGAAATCTAAGCATGTGTGTACTTCTGTCCGCATACAGAAGAGAATGTAGTTCCTGATGTGTCCGTTCCTGATGTGTCCTGCACAGCATGCATGTAGACATGGTCTTCTTTCACACTTCATCTTCTCTGTCCCTTAGTTCTAAGTATTTGAGTTATTCTCAGTCTTTTGCCATCATCAATAAAGTTACAAGAAAAAATATGCTCTGCTAAATAGTCTACTTTATATCTCTGTCAGTATTTTTAAGATAGATTTTTAAAAGTGGGATTGTAGGGCCCTGAGGTAAATGTCTAGGCATTTTGTTCTGGTATCACTAGATTATCCTGTGTTGGTCTGGAACTACCAGTGGATGGTTGGTAGTGCCTGTTGGCAAGCTTCACAAACAGAATGGGGTGTTAACTGTTTGTTTTTGTTTGTGAGAGGGGTTGTCTCTCTGTAGACCAAGCTGTCATGAAACTCACTGTGTATACCAGGCTATCCTGGAACTCACTCTGTAGACTACTAGGCTGTCCTGGAATTCAGAGATCCACCAGCTTCTGCCTACTGAGTGCTGAGATTAAAGACCTGTGCCACCACACCTGGCAAACATTTGGATTTTTGCTAGCCTGATAGGCGAGAAAGAGGATCTCATTTTTCTTTTAGTGAATGAGGTTATATCTTTTAAAATAGATGTTTATGTGTTGTTTTATGTAAACTGTCGTATGTTTTAAGTTAGATGTATATGTGTTGTTTTATGTAAACTGTCGATACTCATTTTTCTCCTGAGAACCATCTTTGTTCTTACAAAAAAGTGGCATCTTGATGATCTTGACATTTTTAACTTAGGCTCTGGTTGGAGTGGTTTTATTTCACTCGTAGGTGAGTTATGATTTCCAGTGCAGTTTGGAGTCACTATCTCATGTTACTCATGACTGTCAGTCTTTAGTATTTCAGTGGGCTAGCTTTAGCAAGAGCTCATACTTTTCCAGAAAGTACTAACTAAAGATAAATAGGAGTCATCTAAAGCACTTATTTTTAGCTTTTCTAAAATTTTAACATTAATATGCCTTTTGAATCTTCTGTTAATTAGCTTACATAAAGAAATATAAGCAGGAAAATTACAGGTACAAATATCAATACATATTTTAAGACTAGAAATGTTAAAATACTGCTTAAAATTTATTTTATAAACATTAGTTGAGGCCGGGTGGTGGTGGCGCACGCCTTTAATCCCAGCACTCAGGAGGCAGAGGCGGGCGGATCTCTGTGAGTTCGAGGTCAGCCTGGTTGCACAGAGAAAACCTATCTTGAGAAAACAAAACCATAACACAAAACAAACCCCAGCAGATCATTAGTTGAGAGTAATTTCTCTTATAAGTTCTGTCTCTGACCTAATAATGCGCTAGAGGTCGTATAGAGAGCGACTGAGTCAGATTTTGATAGTAGAGAGCTTTTCACTTAAGGAATATAACACTTGTATTTAGGAAAAGGACCAGGCAAGAGAAGAGGCCCAACCATCAAGATCTCTGGGGTTCAGGTTAATGTGAAGTCCATTATCCAACATGAAGAAGAGTTTGAGATGCTGCATAAATCTATCCCTGTGGACCCTGAGGAAAAAAAAAAGTGAGTGTCTTTACTGCGTACCCACATGGCTGGCTGGACATAGAATGGGATTAGAGCTGTGTGTGGTTGGGCAGCTTCTTCAGCATGTTGGGAAGGCCCCTTTTCTCAGGCCCCTGATTTTGAACCCCGTAGATACTGCTTGAGCTGCCGAGTCAAAGCGGCACATTTCGATGTGGAGTGGGGTGTGGAGGATGATTCTCGTCTGTTGCTTGGGATCTATGAACATGGTTATGGAAACTGGGAGCTAATTAAGACAGACCCAGAGCTAAAACTCACTGATAAAGTAAGTAACTGCCGTGCTGGACATTTCGAGATTTGTTGTGTAATATTTCTGTATACCTTATCTTTAACTTTTCTTTAATTCTTTTCAAGAGGGGGGATCTCTTTATCTTTGGGAAGTTACCATCTTTAGTGGACTGTGGCATATTTCATAGATGATGATAAAAGGAAGGATGACAACCAGAGGAAATTACATAGGAGAAATCTTATAAGTCTGATATTTACTGCAGGCCAAATCTCATTACAGTAAATACCAGGTCAGTTTTTTGGGACTGAAAGCATTCCTGGGCCTTCCTTGTTGGCACATTATTTAACATTTTTCCTCCAGTTCTGTACACAGAGAACGAGTGTCAGCTTGGTATTTTTTGTAATGAAATTGAACTTTCATTGTACTTCTCCCACAAAATTGAGCCTCCCACCTATCTCTTTCAAGTAGCAAGGCTGTGCTTGGAGCTGTAAGCAAGGGCCGACTGGATCCACTCCATGTTGTGGTCCTCTCAGGGCTTTGTCCTGGCACATTAAACACTGCTCATCCCATCTGGGGTTAGGAGGGTGACAGCACCCTGTTCAGAAGCACTGAGAGCAAATCCAGTCTGGCCGGAGAGGTCTAGCTGTGGTAGACAACAGATCATGTCCTGGCACAGCTCAGTGCTCCGGCAATGCTCTAAGAAGCATTTTCAATCTAAAACGAAGCTTTAACCTAGCTCCAGGGAGTCCCTGCTCCTGGAAGGAGGAAATCCACGACGGCTGGGATGCTCTAGCAGATGAAGCCACAAGCCCCTCCTACCTGAGTTGTTCTACCCTGTTAACAGCACAGGTAGGAGCCAGTGGGAGAGCTGGATTTCTCCATCCCATTTTGTAAAACAGAATGGCTCATGAGGGATTTTCAGTGACTGGGAGCCATGGACATGAGAATAGGATCTGAGGCTTTAATCTGTGTTTCGGGTGGTTGGGAGGGAAAGGACTGTGCTAAGTTCTGTGTTGTTTCTGTTTATCTGGATTCACTAACCAGGCTGTGGGTGGTGGCGGGTGCTTCTCTTCCTTTCCTGTTGAAGATTCTACCAGTGGAGACAGATAAAAAGCCTCAGGGGAAGCAGCTGCAGACCCGGGTGGACTACTTGCTGAAGCTGCTCAGGAAGGGTCTGGAGAAGAAGGGCACTGTGACCAGTGGGGAGGAGGTGAGTGAGTGTACTGCCAACTGCCGTTCCCAGGGGAGCCTGGGACTCTGCAGAGCTGAGGGGGAAGAGATGTCCTTTCTGGGTACTGCACGGCACCCTGCCCTCTCTTGGGCAGACGCCGCTCTGAGGTTGCTAAGAACAAGTGCTCATTTGATAATTAAACTCAGTATCTCGGCGCCTGTCTACAGTTCCGCTCAGGTATTGCAGCAGGATGTCCTACACCTCTTTGGATGGCCCTTGTTCTTTCCTGTTCTTGTCCTCCGCTGGGGACACAGTTCCCGTATTTTGGCATCTGACTTGGCTGCTGTGATAATGGATTCCAGGAGTAGACAGTTGGATTCCACACTTAATTTCACAAATTGGACTTCTGTTTTGATTTTAGTTGGCTCATGAAAAATACCAAGTTGCTAATGAATTCTCTTCTTTAATTCCCCATGATAATGAGTCAGGGAAGACAGAATCTAAGTATGTTTGTACTTTGTGTGGGCATGTTGCTTACATGCTCCTTAGCTGTGTTGTGTATACATGTATGTATACAGTAAATAGAACTTATATGAATAAAATCACCATACTTCCATTTGTTCTATACAGTGGTATTTTAAGTACATAGTACCACTCTATAGATATTTATGGTGAGAATATAATTATGATGTATTAAGTTCTAGATTGGCAAGTAAGATCATGCTTATATTGTTTATTTGATTGAATAGATAAACAATATTTTAACCTTTTTCTTAGTTTTAGATACCTAATTTTCAAGAGTTAATATTGTCACCTTCAATGTTAATTATATTTTTGTACATAGAATGTCTTAACCTTTTCTGGGGGTGTTCCCTGTAGGGTGAATTCCAAAAATGAAATCAATATTTTCAAGGAATACAGACATTTAAAGCAGTATAGGCTAGGTAGAGGTTAGTAGGTGGTTTTGTTCAGTTTTATTTTCTTTCAGGTAGAATTACCTGCACCTTTGTGTTACTAAATTATCTTGTTTGGATTATGAATCAGCTGGCCAGAATATTTCTTGGTCATGCTATTGGGTTGGGGGTGATTTTTAGTTTTATCATATTTTTATTTTCTAGACCAAACTAAAGAAGCGGAAGCCTCGAGTAAAGAAGGAAAATAAAGCCCCTAGGCTGAAGGATGAGCATGGGCTTGAACTGTCATCTCCGAGACACTCAGACAACCAGTCTGAAGAGGGGGAAGTGAAGGTATGGGACTGCATGAAGTCATGTGATGTGTTTGTTTACATAGAGAATAGATAAAATACCGTAGACTATGTTTCTCTTCACCTAATCTGTCAGAAGAATATAGTTGTGTCTTAATCACCGTTCTGTTGCTGTGAAGAGACACCACGACTAAGGCAACTTATAAAAGAAAACATTTAATTTGGGGTTTGCTTACAGTTTCAGAGGCTTAGTCCATTATCATCATGGCATGGCAGCAGGTAGTAGGCGTGGTTCTGGAGAAGTGGCTGTGAGCTACATCCTGTTCCACAAGCTGAGAGGGAGAGAGGGAGGGAGAGAGAGCAAGAGAGAAAGAGCGAGAGCGAGAGCGAGAGAGAGAGAGAGAGCGAGAGAGAGAGAGAGAGAGAGAGAACCTGGGCCTGGTATGAACTTTTGAAACTTCAA
Source organism: Peromyscus melanophrys (assembly GCA_902168415.1). NCBI lineage: Eukaryota > Metazoa > Chordata > Mammalia > Rodentia > Cricetidae > Peromyscus > Peromyscus melanophrys. The sequence continues at coordinate 9,665 of CABHPR010105507.1, forward strand.
AGCCACCCCCAGTGGCACACTTTCTCCAGCAAGGCCACGCCTCCTAATCCTTCTATTCTTACCTGAGGTTCTATTCGCGGTGACTAACCTTTCAAACATAGTAAGTAGCCTATGTGGGCCATTCTTACTCAAATCACCACATAGTAGCTCATCCTAAGTGAGCAACTACAAATTCCTGCGTAACTGAAGTAAACCATACAAACCATGATAAATGGCAATTAGTAATTACTTTCATTTTAGAGAATGATTTAGAAGAGATTGGTAGAGACTGGTTAACCAGGGGACTTAAGACTTACATAATGTAGTTCAGTTAATTGGAAGTTCTCTCGAGGTTGGGCTTGGCCATTGGCTTGCCAATTTATAATCTAGTCTGAAGAAAGTGGAAGTACAGTGTTTCTCAGTGAGTGACAACTCTATAAGATTTTATTCTATTGTTCTGAATGTAATTCTTTGATGATGGCTCCAGGAGGGCTCCCAGGGGTATAAGGGACTAACATAGCTGTGAATGCTTGTTCTCAAATTCACATACTAACAGCCTCGTCAGTTACTAGCTGACCATGGACAGGTTTAGTGTTTCTTTGGTCTTCAATTTTTGTTTGTGAGGTGAGGGCATTAATACTATTGTTTTAGGGTAGGGGTAGTTCTGAGGGTCTAATTCTGGGCCTCATGCACGACAGGCAGATGTTTTTCTATTGGACCAAACTCCATCCGGTCAATGCCTTAAAGAGTAGCTTTGAGAATTAGATTAGAGAATGTAATGGAGTCTGCCTGGACTCAGAGTTCTGCAAGTGAGTGCTGGTAGGCTCTGATTGGATACAGTGATGAGCCCCTGGGCCACGGCTGCTCCCTTTAGGAACAAACGAAGAAATAGAAGAGTGAAAAAGTTCATGGTTTTCTGTTTCCTAGGATGATGGCTTAGAAAAAAGTCCAACGAAGAAAAAGCAGAAGAAGAAAGAGAACAAGGAGAACAAAGAGAAACCAGTGAGTTCTCGGAAGGACAGGGAAGGAGACAAAGAGAGGAAGAAGTCCAAGGACAAGAAAGAGAAGGTACCCGACATACTAGTCTGGGAAGTTGTGTTTAGGTTTTAAATAACACGAGGATGACTGTCTTTGAGTATATCCAGGAAGGAAGGTTGGGGCTATGTAAGCAATCCCTGCACCCTCCTTATGGGAAAGGGGAGATGTGCAGTCTGGAGCTTTTCTAGCGTAGAAGGCCTTGGTTTGATCCGTCTTCACATATTTGGGAGCACTATTTGGAATGAGACACGACAAGTGAGAGGATTATGAGGGATAGGTTCTCAGATTTTAATGTCAGAAGAATACAATCTACACACAATCAAGGTTATTTGAAGAGTTGAGATTCAAACCAAATACCACATGCCATCAACAGCCACTGGAGTAGACTTGGCTAGGATGTTGGGAGTTTTGTGAAGTTCATTACAAACCATAGACTTAATACAGTTTAGTAACAGGCTTTGTGAGATGTGAAGAGATGGTTGTAGTCAATCTTCACCCATTGTTCCAAGCAAGTCATAGCTAGAATTCTGCCATCTGCCATCTATTAATGTCTTGACTTTTTTTTTTAATTTTTAAATTTTATGTGTATGGATGTTTTGCTTACATGTATGTCTGTGTACCACATGTGTGCCTGGTGCCTAAAGAAGCCAGAAGAAGACATTGGATCTCCAGGCACTGGAGTTACAGGTGGTTGTGAACTGCTGTGAGGGTTCTGGGACTGGAACTAAGGTCCTTAAAAGGAGCAGCCAGTGTTCATAACTCATGGGTCACCTCTACAGCCCTTGACATCTTAACTTCTTGGGACTTTTGTAAATTCCCCCGTGGAATATGAGTATAAATATAAAAATACTGGCTGGGCAGTGGTGGCCCACACTTTTAATCCCAGTACTTGGGAGGCAGAGGCAGGCAGATCTCTGTGAGTTCAAGGCCAGCCTGATCTACAAATTGAGTTCCAGGACAGCCAGGTAGGGCTTCTCTTTTCAAGACAGCCCTGTCTTGAAAAAACATACCACCACTACCACCACCACCAACAAAATATATATAAAATACTGGTCTGCTCAGACCATTGGATAACCTCTTCTCTCCACACAACAATATATTGCAAACTACCTTACCACCAAAGAACAGGTGTTAAGGTCATTTTTAATAGATAAGGCAGATTGTATTTGACTATAGTATAGTGGACACCATTTAAGTTTTATACTAAAATTACTTTCCAGTTTTTAATGTTAGAAACTCTACTGAGGGTGTTGGTGATGGTTCAGTGGTTAAGACCTGGGTTCAGTTACCAGTCCTCACAACCATCTGTAACTAGTTTTTGGGGATCTTTTGGCCTCTGTGGACATTGCACACCTGTGGTACACATGAATTCAGCAAGGTACATCCACATAAATAAAAAATATATTAAGTCTTTGGAATAAAACAGAAACTGTATTGTGATAAATTCTTTTGCATTTGGATCAGAATGATGTTTCATTCTGGTTTTTTGGTTTGTTTCTCTTGTTTTATTTTGTTGTTTGTTTTCTTTTTGAGAAAGGGTTTCACTACATAACCCTGGTTGGCCTAGAACTCAAGAGAAATCATCCTGCCTCTGATTTCTCTGTCAAGATTAAAGGCATATGCCACCATTTGGCATATTCACATTGTTTCATGTTTAGTTTAAGTGGCTTTTCCCCCTCCAGCTTAATGCATTTTGTATCTCATGAACACATTACGCATACTGCAGATACCCTCCTGATCGGATTACTCTCCCTGTTTCTCTCCTCATAACTACTACTATGTAGTTGATGTGACACCATGCTACCTGTGCTTTTTAAATTTTTATTTGATTTATTTAGTTAGTTTTTCAAGACAGGGTTTCTTTGTGTAGCCTTGACTGTCCTGTAACTCACTCTGTAGACCAGGCTGGCCTTGAACTCACTAATTTTTATTTTAAGAATATTTATTTTTATTTTATGTTTATGTATGTATGTCTGTCTGAGTGTATGTATGTGAATGGTAAGCAGGCAGGAGCCTGTGGAGGTGTCACACCCCTGGAACTGGAATTATAGACATTTGTGAGCTTCCGTGTCGATGCTGGGCACTAAACCAGGAACCTCTGTAAGGGCAAGTGTTTTACCTTTTGTGCTCTTTAAAAAGCTTGTGTTTTCTCTGTATCGTAGAATTTTGGTCTCCGTGCCTGTTCCTCTTGACCTGCAGCATTGACAGTTATGTAGTTGGTACAGATTCCCAGATCAAAGGGTAGCTGTTAGGAGAGGTTGCTGCATTATGCCCTGGGGAGTTCTAGGTAGATCCTTAGTCCCTTCATGACATTTTTGTAAATTCTATTGATAAACTTGAAGCTGCAGTTTAGTACCTTTAGAGACAGAAATAGGAAGAATTATAATTCAGCTATTAATCTTGTAGGTTTGTGTATATTTGCTTGCTCTAGCAATGCACCATAGATAAGAAGTCTAGATTGTAGAGCTGGAGAGAGCCTTAGCTGTTAAGAGCTTGCTGCTCTTGCAGATGATCAGTTCTCAGCACCCACACGGTGGTTTATTTACAATGTCTTGTAACTCCAGTTCCTGGGGATCTGGCAACCTCTCATGGCCTCTGCAGATTCATGCACAGGTGTGGTACACATAAACTCATGCACGCCCACACATATATTCATAGGAACACCACTACCACTACCACCTCCACCACCACCAAATAAAACAAAGCCAAACAAAAAGAAATCTACCGAGATTTTAAGAGTGTAGAAATGACAAGAACTCTTTGTAACTCTTTTGAAAGGTTAAAGGTGGTGATGCCAAGTCTTCAAGTAAATCAAAGCGAGCTCAGGGTCCTGTCCACATTACAGCGGGAAGTGAACCTGTTCCCATTGGGGAGGATGAAGATGATGATCTGGACCAGGAAACCTTCAGCATTGTAAGTCTTGAAATAGAGGATGCTGATGCTTGGGCTACCCTTCAGGCACATCCACAGAGCTTTAGTTAGTATAAATATTAATTGGTGTCTTGTTTTAGAAGTATATTGCTTATTTTTGCATACTGTATTTTGAACCAGATTAGTAGGATGTCTTGTATTCCTGTTTTTATGAGTATATGTGGGCCTTCATGAGTTTATATGACCCTTACCTGTACAGGAACCTGCAGAGTTTAGACAGGTTCTCAGAGGCATTTGGGAAGTAGAAATGTGCTGGATGGGAGACAAAACATTTAGAGACCCCATCTCAAAGAAGAATTTCCCTATTCTTCTTTAGTCTATTGTTTATAGAGAAAATAGTATCAATGACTAAGCTGAATAATAATAGGGCAGACAGATAACTACCTGGATCATGTTGGTACCCTTATGATAGGGTATGGAGGAGAAACAGTGGATACGGTGGAGGTCTGGTAAGAAGGGATCTGACCTAGTCTGGAAGGCCTAAGGAGTGATGTCTGCATTGGGTTCCGAATGAAGAGTCAAAGGTAGTGGAGAGGGGACGAAGATGCCAGGGTGGCAGCAGCATGTGTGCTGCAGCAGCATGTGTGCTGCATTTGAGGAAGTAGCACTCCGCAGCTAGCGTGACCGCTGGAACATGCCGGCCGACCAGAAGGGCCTTGGCTAACGTGTGAAGTGGTGAAGTTCTGGAGCACACCTGCTGCCATGCTGTGGAGCTAAGAGCTGGACCTGGAAATACAGTTGTTTCCTCATAGAAGGATGGGAAGGTGCTGCTGTCCTTTCTGAGTTCCACAACTCTCTATTCTCTTTCCAAACTCAATTCTTTCAGGCTAAAGAAAAAGCTGTCTTCTTTGAAATGAGAGAATGTTGACCCAATTCTGTGAGGTCTTTGACCTTTCTCTGTATACTCTAAAACATACTTGCATATATTTTTTTCTTTGTAGTTAAGTCAGTTTTCTTAAGTTCTTTTATTTTCTGTGAGAATTATGTTTTATATGAAGTTCACTTAGGTACTAGAAAGATAACAATAAATGAATGAATTGAATAAATGAATAAATTCATCATTTCTCTGTTTTTCCTTTAGCCTGTTGTTTATAAACAAAGTAATACCTGCTGCTTCTGTGGAACTGTTTCCCTTGTTTTATGTTATTGGGTTTTGAACCAAGGGTCTTCCTCATATTAGCCACATGTTTGTAGCCCCACCACTGTGGAAACAGAAGCAGGAAGATTATAAACTCAAGGCCAGTTTAAGGCTATGAAGCAGGTTCCAGACGAGCTGGAGCTACATAGTAATGTATCTTTTCTGTAGAAATCATTTACGCATTTTTTATTTTCACAGTCATTTGTAAGTATTTTCCAATTCGTAGTATCTTTTTTATTTCATTTTAAAAATTGAAGTTAAACACTGAAAAATGCCCATGAGTTTCTAGCTGAGGAAATTACCAGAGGATAGTGTTTTTGTTTTTTCATTATTAAGAAACTTGGTGATCATGGTTTTCAGGTTAAGCCTATAATACTGTTTTACATTTGATCTTCTTAGTGGCCACAGCCCTCTTGCAGATGAGGAAACAGAACATTCAGAGAGGCTAAGTCAGGTATCAGAGGTCCTCACATAATCCCAAACATGGTGACGGCACTTGTACCTCAGAATTTCTGCGTGTCTGCACTTGTCCCATCCACTGGTGTGACCCACTCCTACAGTGACGCGTAGCATGAGGGTGTGTTTTCTTGAACCTTGGCTGTGGTATGATACTTGGACTCTTTCTGCAATGGCTCACACTACTGTGTTGGTCGGTTCCAGTGTAAAGAGAGGATGAGGCCCGTGAAAAAGGCGCTGAAACAGTTGGACAAGCCTGACAAGGGACTCAGTGTGCAAGAACAGCTGGAGCACACCAGGAACTGCCTGCTTCAGATTGGAGACCGCATAGCCGAGTGCCTTAAAGCGTATTCAGACCAGGAGCACATCAAATTGTGGAGGAGGTAACCCACTCTGGCCTTGAATCTCCCCAGTTTCATTTGACAGTGTGTGGGTGTGCTGGGGTTTTTAAAATAGAGAGCATAGTCCCTTAACTTATTGTGGACAAACATACCTGTAGGCTTCAACTTCTTTGTCATGAAATAAGCCATTTTGTTAAGACCAGCCTTCTGATGTGGCAAGATTATGCCATTAATGTAATTTATAAGGAGATATAATAATAATAATAATAATAATAATAATAATAATAATAATAATAATGAATTTTTGGCTTATTCTCAGAATATTTGCTTTAAACCCATAAGGCATAGAAACTAGAGTAATGCTTTACTCATCTCAGGTTAGTATTTACATATTATATCTACCACATATTATTATATCTAGTATATCCATTATTATATCTATTATAAGAAATTGGTTGGTTCCATACTGTCTTAGTTACTGCTTATATTACTATGTTACAACACCATGACCATAAGCAACTTGAGGAGGACTTTATTTCAGCTTGTGACACTCAGGTCACATTTCATTGCTGGGGGAATAAGAAATCAGTCATGGTGTAATGGTGTGTACTCTAGACTGGGAGCCCAGCGATCGGAGTTTATTGCTGGGGGAAGTCAAGGCAAGAACTAAGCAGGGCAGGAACCTGGAGACCTGAACTGAAGCAGAGACCATGGAGGGGTGCTGCTGATTGGCTTGCTCCTCATGCTTCCTCAGCCTGCTTTCTTATAGAGCCCAGGACCACTAGCCCAGGGGTGGCACTTCCTACAGTGGACTGGGCCCTCTCATATATCAGTTATCTATCAAGAAAACGTATGGGGGCTGGAGGGATGGCTCAGTGGTTAAGAGCACTGACTGCTCTTCCAGAGGACCCGGGTTCAATTCCCAGGGCCCACATGTCAATTACAACTGTCTGTAACTCCAGTTCCTGGGGACCCAGCACCCTCACACAGATATACATGCAGGCAAAATACCAGTGCACATAAATAAATGATTTAAAAAAATGTGTGACAGTCTTGTCCACAGGCCGATCTTGTGAGCACCTTTTCTCAACTGATGTTCTCTTTCCCAAGCTGACATAAAAACTAGCCAGTGCAGGTACCAACACACGAAGTGGAACCAAGGTTAAAAGCACAGGAACTTGGGTTCTCCATTTTCCTCTCCTTTAGTTAAAGAACTTTGTAGTAATTTAGATTAATATAAGACATTATGGCTTATATATATGTATTAATTTATAAACAGGTTAAGTATCCCTTTATCAAACATGCTTAGAATCAGAAGTGTTTTAGACTTTGAAATATTCATGAACATAAGTAATGACAGGTCCTGGGAGCGGTAATCAAATCTTACACAAAACTCACTTTTATTTCATGTATACTGGATATATATAGCCTATAGGTATCCCTGTACGATGCGTTCATTGCATCTGCACTTGACCGTGACCCATCAGATGATGGTAAGAGTATAACTTACCTCTTGAGACATCTGCCTCGGGATTTTCAAAATAGGGACACTCCATCTGTATTCCCTTTAGATATTTTGAAGAAATGACAACTCTCTAAAGCAACCGTAACAATAGTCAAGATGGTGGCAGGAGGATCAAAGACCTTTGTGGACTATAGATTGAGTTCAGGGCTAGACTGGCCAACCTAGTGAGACTGCCTTAAAATAAAAAGGAAAAAGGGAGCCGGGCAGTGGCGGTGGCGGCGCATGCCTTTAATCCCAGCACTCGGGAGGCAGAGGCAGGTGGATCTCTGTGAGTTCGAGGCCAGCCTGGGCTACAGAGCGAGATCCAGGACAGCCAGGAATGTTACACAGAGAAACCCTGCCTCAAAAAAAAAAAA
>CABHPR010105508.1:0-27453 GCA_902168415.1 Peromyscus melanophrys
ACACACACACACACACACACACACACACACACACACACACTTAGACTCAAATGTGTGGGTACACACTCACACTCCATCTTATTCTTTGATAGCTATCTCAAATTCATTTCTCTGAAACCAAAATGCAATGAGGTGCAATGGAAAACTCTGCTTTAGCTCATAAATAAATCATCAGACTGGGATGACTATTTTCATAATTTGACATGTGAATTTTCATCAGAGGCATGGGTAGACTTCAATAGAACTGGAATATATGCCTCTCTCCAGAAAACATTGTTCACACAATATCATGCCTGTTAAATAGACTACTAAGAAACATTTAGTAAAATTAAACACTATATCAGTATTTTAAAAGTATCAATTTAATTTCAATAAAAGATGTTTATTGCTACAGATTAGTTTAACATGGTACTATAAAAATTATTCTCTATAATGTAAAAAATGTATGCATCAAAGTTAATTTTTCTGCATAGTTTATCAGTTTACAATACCAATTTAAGTTGATTGTGCCATCATAATTAATCTATTTTGGGAGTGTATTTTAAAAGATATAATGGCACTAGAAACCCACATGTTGATGTCTAGTCTCCCCTGGGGAGTCAGCCCAGCCTGGTAGATTCAGCTGAGGCAGGTCCAGTCCCCTCCTCCCTACACCAAGGCTGAGCAAAGTGTCTCAGCATAGGCCCTAGGATCCAAAAAGCCAGCTCATGCACTTGCCTTGGAGGAGGTGGGAATGGGGGGTGGATTGGGGGGAAGGCTGGGGGGTGGGAGGAGGAAGGACAGGGGAATCCGTGACTGATATGTAAAATTAAATTAATTATAAAATAAAAATATTTAAAAGTAATAATTTAAAAAATGTCTAGTCTAAGTGCAAACAGTCTTGCAGACTCCATTGTCTCCCTCTGCAGCTCTGTCAAAGAAGGCACCAAGCATTGTGAGGGCTGATCCCCTGCCTCCTCACATGTCCCTTTGACCCTTCAGTCTGCCAGAACAATCTTTGTCAAAAGCACTTTTTACTGTTCCATTCCTGTGTTCACAAGAGCAGTCCAGCCCTGCAGGGTAAAGTGTGCCTCCACAGCACGTGCTGACCTCAGCCTTGCATCCCTCTCTGAGAAACAGTCCCTTCAGAGACAGACCGGCTTGCTGGGCTGCTGGTGAATCGCCAATGTAAAAGCCCAAGCTGCTACTGCCCCTCCCCCTGGTAAAGTCACCAGGCTTCCACCTTCAGAGTTCAGCTTTACGTGAGTCACCTTAAGACACCCAAACCAGGAGGAATCTCCTTGGTTTCCTCCTCTTAGCCCTTTAACCATTTACTATTTTGTTCTTGTCATGACGGTGAGATCGTAAATAAATCAGATTCCTCAAACCATTTTCACTAATGGAAAAAGTCATTGTAAGGGATCCATTGTGAAAGAAAAGTCTGATTTTTGAAATTTTACTCAAATGTATACACCCATGTGGCACCCTTATGACGGAAAACCAAGGTCTCTGAACTCACTTAACTGGCTCAGGGTCAGCAAATTGATCACCTGGGTTACAGAAATCTGACTGAATTCCCACAATTCCCAGCTTTGTTTTCTTTCAAATGGGATGAGAAGGAGCTTGAGAGATGATTCAGGGAGTAAAGGTACCTGCTGCCTGACCTGAGATGAGATTCATCTCTTGGTCCCTATGTGGTAAAAGAAGAGAAGTAAAATATCCTCTGGCCACCACATACGCACTTTGGCATCTGGGTGTGTGTGTATCTATCTATCTATATCTATATCCTTATCTATATCTATATCTATCTATATAATTTTATATATATGAAATTTTAAAAATTGAACATATATTTTAAGATTTTTAAATAGGATGAGAAAGTTAAAGAATTTAAATACACTAGAAGGACAAAATCCATTGGCTCTTACTCACAACTTCATTGGGAAGAACTTTCTCAAACATTTCTCTTACTGCTCTCATAGAAGACAGAAACTCTCTTTTCGTCTCTGCACCTCATTAGTTTAGGTAATATTTTTTAATTATTTTGATAACTTGTGCAATTAGATTCCATAATAATTTCCACAAGTATGGTTGAAAGTATAGGTTTGTGGACATACAATGACCTTTTGAGAAGACTAGACTCTCACCATAGGAGAGTCAAACACAGTGATGGGTAGGTAGCTTTGTGCCTACAAACACCCACAGTGGCATGGGCATCAGAAACATGGGTGAAAACAGAATGCTCTTCATGTGCTGAGTCAGCTGGCCAGAGGTTGGCCTGAAAGGGGCCGCCATTGTTCTTGGCACTGTTTCTTAGCATATTACTATACACATATTTTTTTTCTGCCCCACAAGACTGAATATTCACTTAAAAGTGAAAGAAACCATGTTATACAGTTGATGCATGTCACACTCTCCAGAGCCATGAGCACAGTGCTGTACATCAATAAGAGCCACTTCTCAGGAATTTCAAACTTCAGCTGACTCTCTACACGGTGATCCTGGGAAGGGCACTTCAGCTTCCAACATTTTATAAAACTGATACCTATCCCAAAGGCAGTAAACATTAAAAGAGACTTGGGAAGGCTTCCAAGGAACATGGCAGAAACTCAATAAATCTTAATCCTGTCTTCTTCCCTTGTCAAGCACTAGGTGGCAGGATGGATACAGGAATGACGAAGGAGTGAGGGGATGGAATGAACATACCCGTAAGGATTGTTGAAGGCTATGGCGTAAACCACATTCCTGTGGCCCTCCAGCGTGTGCAGCTCCTCTCCAGATGCAGTGTCCCACACCTTGCATGTCCGATCATAGCTTCCTGTGATGAAGCTAGCACAGGGAATGTGAGCACATTGCAGGGTAAAAATGACAGGCATTGCACTCATAGATACCTCGCTGGGTTTTTGTTTTGTTTTTGTTTTTGTTTTCTCCCCACTGGATAATAACCCCTTTACCATCCTTTGGTATGCGTTTAATATTGGAAATCATACATTCAAAACAAAGAACAGTTTGCAAATCCTTTAACTTAAAATATCATAAATAGAAAAGTAAACCTTCCAGCTCTATTCCTATTATACATACTCTTGTACAATTAAAGTGTGTGCTATAATGACTTGTACAACTTTTGCGAAACTGCACATACTTCTTTGAGAGTAGGACTATGCTCCCGGTTGTTCAGATCATAACCTTTGACGTTACCATTGGCCCTCTCTTCCCTACACTCTACACACCCCTGTCATTATAGTCTACAATATCAAAATGCGTTTCTGTTTGAGAGCCATTTAGTCTGAGTGACTTTATGACAGCAATCTTAGCAGACGGTAAGACATATTTGCATGTCTGTGTACCACAATGATCCTTTTATCTCATCGTTCCTAACCAGACCCTCAGGTCCCAAGCTGATCAAAGAATTTTCTGAACACAGCCTTGGTGGTTCTAAGCATCACACACCAAAACAGAGCTGGACAGGATAGGCCCACTCTGAACGAACACATGCCAATCAGCCACAGTGCTGCCCCTGACTGGCAGCTCCTACAGCCCAGGCAAAGATGCAGGCGCCCAGTGATGTGAGTCTTCTTGGTCTCAGCTGTAGTTCTCCATGATACCTCTCACACAAAATTACACAAACACATAGAGAACTTGGGCTACAGACATGGGAACAAGTGCTTTCCTCTGTAGTCATCAGGGTCAGAAAATCCAGGAGATGGGCACATTAGTTCTGTAACTAACTGAACTACTTGAGAACCCCTCGGGAATGTTCATCCTTTGCTTGCTACAAGTTAAAAAGAGCAAGGGGACCTTACCAGGAGCCTGCTTTGTTGAGCGCCACATTGGTCAACGGCAATATGTGTGCTCTGAGAACCTTCAATAGAAGGAAACACCGTTTATTGCGGACTCACACCAAATTAAATGTATCCATTTGCACTTCAAAAAATGGTGACATTCGATGTATTCTTAAACATATGTGGTAAATGGACAAGATCCAGCAGTCAACCAAACTAGTAATAAAACAGCAGTGTGCCTCCGATAAAGACAAACTATACTCTCATAGATAATTGTGAAAAGTAATTGACACTTTACTTCCCATCAATACCAATTTACTGTTGAGATAAATTATGGCTACCAAAGAAGATTCCAAATGGCACTTTTTTGTGACATTGTCTTGTACATGCTACATATGGTTTCCTATGGATGTTTGAACAGTGTACATAAGAAAAAACCTTAAACGTGTTTCAAATACTTTTTACAATGCATTGTTCCTTTTTTAATCCTAAAACTATCTTCAAGTTAGAATGCTTCATTTATCTTGAAATCCCTACATTATCTGTCAGTTAGTGGGTGCTTAATGGATGTTCATTGATGAAATACAGTAATTGAATAACTTATAATTTGAGGTGTTAGCTAGGGTGAGTCAGCTTCAGATATGTCTGCTTCCAGAGTACAACTACTAATAGCTTCCTTTTTTGGCTATCAAGTATGTTCCCTTACATGAGAACTCACAAGGGCAAGGTAGTTATACAGCTTATATTTGTAATTAAACAGTGCCACCTGCTGTAGAAAAAAAAAGCATGAAAAGCCTTATTTTCTGGAAACTTGAATGGATGAGAACCAAGGAGAATGTGGACATTTATATCAGGTAGAACCAATGAACACAAAATAAAAAGAATGTCTGTTATAATAATAATAGTTCAAAACATAAAGTCAGTGTAACATGAAGCAATCTTAGAACAAATTTTTTAATTTAATTTAAAAAGCTGTTCTTAAGTAATTACACAGATACAATTGTTATATTTCTAATTTAGTCAGAAACTTACAAAGAAAAAAGCATATTTATACTACATTTAGTTAATAATTCACTAGCTTGTAGTTTAGTTCATGTTAAAGCTGAAAATAGAAAATATTGATATATCATGAAATACAACTTCTTAGAAGAACTATAACTAGAAAATAATCTTAGTAATTCAATTAAAAAGGGAAATAAATTTACTGCAAATCCTTATTGAGCATCTCAAGAAATTAGCATTGTGAACTTCATTCATTCTTTCAACAAATACCTGTTGAAGGTTAATCTTGGCCAAATGCAGGCAGAACACTAAAACCACAAGCAAGTACTTTACTAGAAAAAAAAACTAGTTGGGTGGTGGTGGTGCACACTTTTAATCCCTGCACTCGGAATTCAGGGACAGGTGGATCTCTGTGAGTTCAAGACTAGCCTGGTCTACAGAGAGAGTTCCAGGACAGCCAGGACTGTTTCACAGAGAAACCACTTCTTGAAAAAAGAGAAAGAAAGAAGAGAAGGAAGGAAGGAAGGATGGGAGGAAAGAAGGAAAGAGAAAGAAAGAGAGAGTGAAAGAGAGGAAGAGAGAAAGAAAGAAAGATAGAAAGGAAGATAGAAAGAAAGAAAGAAAGAAAGAAAGAAAGAAAGAAAGAAAGAAAGAAAGAAAGAGAGAGAGAGAGAGAGGGAGGGGGGAGGGAGGGAGGGGGGAGGGAAGGAAGGAAGGAAGGAAAGATGGAAGGAAGGAAGAAGGGAAGGAAGGAAGGAAGGAAGGAAGGAAGGAAGGAAGGAAGGAAGGAAGGAAGGAAGGAAGGAAGGAAGGAAGGAAGAAACCAAACGTGTTTTAAGGAAAGATCTCACTTGTAAGAAAAATCAATAACGCACCCAAGTTGTCCTTCCTAGTGTCCTTACGCATGACTTTAGCAGGTAGCAGCCATGGTCCTGGTGTCCCTAAGCACTACTTACTTTGAACAGGTAGAAGTTGTGGTCACAATGCTGCCTGAGTTTCTCCTGCAGCCGCTGGACCAGGAGTCTGACTTGCTGTGTTCGAGACACCGTGATCAGAGGCTCCACTTTCTGGATCTCTTCTACTAAGGTGTTGACATCGGTACTGAAATTTACCCCAAAACACTTGCATGTCAAATGTACATCTATGCTCACAACATGAAGAAATCCATCATTTTGAGCTGGGTGGGGAGGATGGCTTGGTGTGTAAAGGTGCATACTACACAGGCATGAAGACCTAAGTTTGAATCCCCAAAAGTTGGATGCACAGTACAAGTGCAAGTAATCACTGTACTCCTCTGGGGAGGTGGAGGCAGAACCAGAAGACTCTTGTTTTCTGGTAAAAAAAAAGTTCAAGACCAAAGCTTGTGACTTTTTGAATGGTATATTACTGCTCCATGTTACATGCTGGCTCCGTTTGTACAAGTGGAGATTTGCATGGGGTTTCCTACACAGTGAATCTTGGGTACTCTAACCTATGGAGAATTCCTCCAGGCTCACATGGGGTTTCAATGGGAGACCTCTGGTCTTAAACCTCTGCCACTCTCTGACAGTCCATCAGCCCTATGAAATACTTCTTTACTGAGGAAACATCAGGCTCAACTGTGTCTTTTAAACTTAATAACCAGTACTCCTCAGAAGTGTTAAGGCTACCAACAAAAAGGAAAGTCTGAGAAACCAGTACAGCCAAGAAGAACTTAGGAAGACGTGAAGACTAGATGACCTATGGGCTCCTAACTAGAGTCTTGGAACACAGAAGGGAAAAGGGTTAAACCTCAGAGAGTTTGTGTACAGTTTGGACCTGGACTGATGATAATGTATCAATACTAGTATGCTGACTGTGACAATTCTACCAAGCCAACCTAAGACACTAAATAGAGAAAGCTGGCTACTCTGTCTTAAATCATTTCCTAAAGCTGTTCTAGACTAACCAGTTCATATTTTAAAATAACCCTGCTCAGAAAAAAAAAAAAAAAGAAATGGCAGAGTGATGGCCTTGTAGCTGGAAGTTTTTCTCCGTCCTGCCCAGTCTGGCAACTGCTCAGAGTCAAGTAAACACACAGAGGCTTATATCAATTATAAATTGCATGGCCATGGCCTATGGCTCAATTTTCTTGCTAGCTCTTATAACTAAACTCAGCCTCTTTCAATCTATCTATATGTCACCACATGTTCTGTGGCTTTACCTGTATGCCTTTACGTGCTGCTCCCTGGATGGCAGGATAGCATCTCTCCTGCCTCTCCTTTCTCTTCCAATCTATCCTCAATTTCTGGTCCACCTATAACCTGACTTGCCATAGGCCAAATGGCTTTACTTATCAACCAATCAGAGAAACACATATTCACAGAGTACAGAAAGACATCCCACAGCATTTCCCCTTTTCTGTCTAATCAAAAAGGAAAATTTTAACTTTAACATAGTAAGATTATATATAATAGAACAGTTATCAAGTAAGAATTACAGTTACAATATTTAGTCTATTTGTATTTGGCAAAATTAAAGAAAATATTCTATCATCTATCTTATATTTGTGAGTCTAAAGTCTCATATCTAATTTATCTTTTATAATAAGCAAGGAAAATTATAATTATAACTCTCTAGTCTTCAACTACATCAAAGACCCCAGAAGGATATAATATTACCTAAGTAAACAGGAAGTGCATTGTACGCAACTTCCAAAAATCTAGAATGACAGGGATAGCTGGCTGCCTGGACAGTTACCCAAAGTTCCTCTGCAACTTTGGGGCATCCATCTTCAGGCTATAGGCTTCAAATCTCTCAGTTGCTTCTTTCTGTGTCATGTAGAATGTTTAGCAGTCTTCTCTGCAAAGCAGGAAACTGAAGGACCATTTCACCTTGTTGTAGCAAATTCAGTGGTCATTTTCTTATAGGTCCTGTGTGTCCAGTTTATACAACATACTATCAGCAGTTCAGGTAAGAGCAGTTTCTTGCCCAAATGGCTATTTTTGCCAAGAAGAATATAAACTCTATATGGAGTGTCTTCGATGCCCATCTTCCTTTTTGAAGTAAATTGGTGCTGCCAGGAGCAGATGTGTCTCACTGTCCAGAAAGTCTAAGTTTTTAAAACATTTTAAATGCCATATTCTGTGGGTCTTTAAAGTGTTTGAAGATTACCTACCTAATTGAAATATATCTATGTATACCTAGAAAACTTAACTAACATGACTATAAATAAGTGTGATTATCATAGATGACTAATTATTAATCTGTATTTCTTAATTATACACTACAATTTCAAATCAGCTGTACAAACATGATACCTTAAACAAGAGTAGAAATATACATACAGTATAAAATATTTTAAGCAAGTTGTTGCTCTTTTGAAGTAGATTCAATAATCTACCCTTTAATCCTATCATATCTATATCCTATATTTCTATATCATATCCTTCTTTTTTTCTTTTAGAAAGATATTGACTATGACCAATAACAATTTGTAACCAGCCCCCTAAACAAAGACAAACATTCATAATCAATTTGGGGGGAATGTGGGCTTGTGTTCTAGGCTACATTGTGCTGATAGGGGGTGCTGGTAGTGTTATGGGGATCCTGAGAAAATTGGAGATAATGTTCAAGTCCTGGGAAGACCAGCTATAACCTTTGTTGATAGGTGATCACTGAATTTTGCAAGGTGAAATGGTTCTTCAGGTTCCTGCTTCACAGAGGAGACTGCCAAATATTCTACAGGACACAGGAAGAAGTGACTAAAACTCTCTAGGCCTATTGGCTGAAGATGGATGCCCCAACATTACAGAGGAACTTTGGATAACTGTCCAGGCAAGCAGCTGTCTCTGTCATTTTAAGAATTTTTGGAAGTTGCTTATAATGTACTTCCTGTTTACATAGGTAATATTATATCCTTCTGGGGTCTTTGATGTAGTTGAAGACTAAATAGTTATAATTATAGCTTTCCTTAGTCATGATAAAAGTTAAATTAGATATAAAACTTTAGACTCACAAACATAGGATAGATGATAAAAATATTTTCTTTAATTATGCCAAATATAAGTAGACTAGATATTGTAACTGTAATTCTTGCTTGATAACTGTTTGTTATATGTAATTTTACTATGTTAAAGTTAAAACCTTCCTTTTGATTAGACAGAAAAGGGGAAATGCTGTGGGATGTCTTTCTGTACTCTGTGAATATGTGTTGCTCTGATTAGTTGATAAAGCCATTTGGCCTATGGCAAGTCAGGTTACAGCTAGGTGGGAAACTGAAGAGAGAGAGAGGAAGCAGAAAGACAGAGGGGAGAGAGACACCAGAACCGCCAGGAGAAGCAAGATGTGAAAACACCGGTAAGCCATGGCCACATGGCAACTTAGAGATTAGTAGAAATGGGTTAAGTTATAGGAGCAAGCTAGCAAGAAGCTTGAGCCATTAGGCCATATAGTTTAAAAGTAATATAAGTCTCTGTGTGTTTATTTGGGACCAAGCAGCTGCAGGACACGAGTGGAAGAGATTCATCAGGGCCCAGGCAGGACCCGAGAAACTTCCAGCTACATGACCTTAATGTTTCTAATACTAGTTACTCAGCCCAGTCATACTTACATCCTCATTGAGGTGTTCGTCTAAAAGGTTCTGATATGAAGTAGATGCTACATTACATGGCTAACTTACCTTGGACTGAGCTCAAGCAAATCTATGGATTTGGTCTTTAATTCTCCACCTTTTTCATATTCCAGCATAATTCCTGTAAAAAAAAAAAAAAAAAAAAACACAAGCATGATATAGAGTGCTTAAGAAAGGTTAGGGAAATGTTTATGCACTTTGAATTTTTTTTTAAACTTTTACTTTTCAGATTTTTTATTGTTTTGTGTCTGTGTTTATGTGTGGTATATGCACAAGTTCATGTGACTAAAGAGGGTATGCACATACTTGTGTGAACACATATGTAGAAGCCAGAGGTCAATGTCACGTATATTCATCTACCATTCTCCACTTAATTTTCAAGGCAAGGTCTCTCAAGCTCATCAGTTTGGCTAGGCTAGCTTGCCAGTGAGCATCTGGGGTTTGCCAGTATCTGCCTCCCAAGTGCTAGGATGCCTTAGATCTGAAATCTGGCCCACAATCTTGTGTGGTACTGTCATTTGAATATGACCTCTCCCCCATCAGCTTACAGGTCCACAGCCAGTGATGCTTTTTAGAAAGGTCATGGAACCTTTAGGAGGTAAAGCCTCCTTGGTGGAAGTGGGTCACTGTGGAGCAGGGGAGGTTATAGCCACACCCCATTTCCTGTTCATGCTCAGCTTCGTGAGGGTAGATGAAATGTGACCAGGCCACAGAACAGCCACAGTGGAAGCCCTGAGCTATCCTTGTCCTAACACCTAGGTGTACTTGGCCCTGGCAGGTAGAAGCAGCACAACGGAGTTCCAGACGTCCTTAGCCCGTGCCCCACAGCATGCCCAGTGCTGGTGGAAGATGGACACACAGCAGCTAGGACCTCCTGCACTTTTCTCCAAGACTGATCACTGGAGGACAACCCGTCCCACCCATCCTAAAAGGAGAAACAGTAAAGTCCTGGTGTGCCAAACCTGTCCACAACTGCACCCTGAAGCAGTGCCAGAGACGCCTCATGCCTCCTTGTCCTCTAGCCAACGGCATCACCAGTCTGGTGGGGTGACCCAAGGGGTCACTCACAACCTGCAAAGAAGTACTTTCATGCCCCTCACTGAAGTCACAGAAGACCAGAAACACAAAGCAGAGCACAGTAATATTCTCGGGGATCAGGAAAGCAAACTGTCGTTGGCACTAAAGCCCACAGAAAGGGACCAGACCTGTTTATTAAATGTAACAAACAAATGCTCTACAAAGGATCTTAACAATAACCTCATGGTGCTAAAACCAGGAAGAGACAGTCAACATCAATAAATGCCAATATCCATAAATATATATAAATTTAAAAAAAAAACACCCCTCTACTGATAACCAGCAAAGGCCAATAACAAACACCAATGCTGAGATGAATAAGACTTTTTAATGACCCGGTATACACGTTAAAGAAAGCATCATTAAAAAGTGTCTCAATGTGGGCTGGAAAGATGGATCAGCAGTTAAGCATGCATACTGTTTCTGCAGAGGACCCCAGTTCTGTTCCCAGCACCTCCAGCTACCTGTAACTCCAGCTTCAGAGGAATCAGACTCCATAGACATCTGGAACTCACATGCATATGCTCACATACAGACACATACACATAATTAAAAATAAAAATAAAATCTTAACAATAATAAATGTTTCAACAGACTCACAGCAGCTTATTTGCTGGCATAAGATGTATACAATGTGGAACCAGGCAGCCTTCTAGCACTGAGAGGGAAAATGAGCTCACAAGTCCCTATCCCTAGCTGAGGAGCTGATGAATGTTGGAGAGGGAGAGTCAGTTTAATTTAACAGTGTGATCCCTGGTAGGCAAACCATGTCCCAGGGGATAGGCCCACACTCAGGAGCGTATGAACAGGCACGACATTGAGGAGTGAGTGGATCTGAGAGCAGTTGAAGGAGGAGTGGAAAAAGAATATCATTATTATATACATGTATGAAATCTTCAAAGAATTAATGAAAATACATGTTTTAATACTTCAACAACCACAAATCCACTTGCAATATTTTTTAAGAATGGAAAAAAGTCTCTGGCAATAAACAGAATCAAATGAAAGTTTAAAAAAATGGAAAGATCAATAACTTGCGGAAGCTATCTTAGTGGAGTGGCTCCATCCTAAAGATGACTAGAGGCATGATGTGTGTCTGTGAAGACTCATATATGAAATATACTCAACCCACACAGCAGAGAGAAAAGAGACTAGAGTGAAGAACTGATCACATCCTAATCACATGCACTGCCTGCCTGGTTGTATTTCCTCTGGATGCCGCACCGCCTCCAAACTCAAGCGTGGGCCACAAGAGTGTCTGAAACTTTTCAGACATCTTGGGACAACAAATATGCTTTCATTGTGTAATGGTTTCCATGTTAAAGCTGAGCGCTTTTAAGCATTTACTAAGTGATTTTATAACAGATTCATAACATGCTAACATAACAGTATACTATTTAAAAAACAGCCATGTGTTTCCCAAAGAAAACCATCAGAACAGTGGCACAGTAGTCTGACATGCATCTTCAATACCCAGCCTAATTGAAGCCAGCTGTTCTCTCATTCCCATTTCTGCATTTAAGTTCTTGCCATATATATGTTGTTTTGGATGAACTAGAAGGGAAAAATGGTCATATACATATATGTAACATGTAATAGCTTTTCCAAATGATGCTGGTTCTTCATTAATAGGATATTAAAACTTAACTATTAAAAGTTCTTTCAACTATCAAGTGATAGATGTAGTATAGAACTACAATCACTTCTGTGAGTTCTGTGATATCCGGATACACTAAAATCCAGACTTTCCATGGATTTTTATCCTGGCATAACTGAGAAATACTCTCTTTGAATTATGTGTAGCTTCTGGTGTTCACAGACTTTATCATGCAGCTTCCAGTGACCACATCTGTTAACAGAATCTCCAATCTGTCATCAAAACTCTCACTGCTGACAAACCATCATGACCATGTGGTGGGTACGAGTTTTCTGAACTTCTTGTTTTCTTTGAAAGCTCAAATTTTATCACTGGCAAGAAATCCTGCAGCTTTCAGTAGAAACCTTGTCTCCCAAGTGGCCCAAATCTGAAAAGTGTCAGTTTCTGTCCATCTGTCAAGTAAAAATGATCTTTAAGGGGTAGGAGTTGAGGGGTGGAGGGAATACCTCATTCTACAACTCACACAACCACAGATATTTTCCCAAGGACCACCATGATGCTCACTAAACACATGAACATGGTATGTGGTTGGACATGTGTCCTCAGACTGCTTATTTAGATTGTGTTCCCTGCCTTTGCACCCATGACCCTTCAGAGGTAGACAGTTCTGGAGTTCACATTCCCGTCTACCTCCAATATATCTTCCTTGGGCTTTTCTGAATGTGCTCCCTCTTTCTCCTCCAATGACTTTGTTTCTTTTAATCTGAATATATGGCCAAGTACTCTTCTCACTTTATCTATCTAATGTCCCTCTTTCTGCCTATCTATCTATCTATCTATCTATCTATCTATCTATCTATCTATCTATCATCTATCTGTATCTATCTATCATCTATCTATCTAACTACTATCTTTCATTGGTGCTCATGACTTTGTCATCAATATGCTAACCATTAATTATAATTATAAAAATTAATTATAGCTTCCCACTATGGGCTTCTTGAGTTCCAGACATGTCAGTGATCTGCCCTCACATTAAACAAGCAAGGCTCTTCTCTTAGCCTTGCTCCTCCTCTAAGGTCCCTTCTTGGTGTCACAATCTTGAAAGGAATTCATCTCAATATAGTCTTGCGACACTTGACTTGGCAAAACTGTGCATATCACCCAAGTATCTGTTAAGTAATGAAGTTTACCACCTGAGAATAGACGAAGCATTCAGAATGCTTTTAATGACTGATTGAACTGCCCAGAACCTTCTAGCACAGGAGAATGACTGGACTTTAGGCACTATTTGACATAGTTTGTAGGAGATAGTTGCAGTAAAGATTTGGAGTCAGACTCAGGTTCTACAGTTGCAAAATAAACTTAAAACCAGAAAAGGTTTTGAAGAAAATTCTTGTTTAATTAGGATAGAAACAGACAACCTTTGGCACATTGAAATTTTCAGCAAAATGTGGCTATTACAACATTTTCTCATTTTATTAATCCTTTAAGAATGTCATATAATATGTTTTGACATATTCCCACCATCCTCCAACTCTTCCCAGATGTACACCTTGCTTCCCTACCCTCCCAACTTTGCATCTCTAGTTTTTGTTTAAAGCCTTCACATTTTTAAAATCTTTTAAGAACATAGTTAAATACACTATGATCTAGAAGTAAACTGAAGGTGGTTTAAAGGAACCATTTAAAGATCTAAGGTTGAAACTGGATAAATTATATACATATATTTCAACAAATGAAGATGCAATTAATAGAAAGATCCCATTTATAATTACAAAGGAAGCTTCTGGGTGTCTGAATGTAAAATCAATGAGAAATATGCAACATATACCATTAAACAACAGCCCCAAAACTGTGATGGTGGAGAGATGCAATTTTGAAAGACAAAAGTCAATATTTTAAAGATGTCAAATAAATGCATGAAACTGATATATGAAATTTTCATATTTGGAACTTGAGATATTATTCTACTACTCAGAACAATAAAGTATAGTTCTGATACAAAATAAATCACTGTGATAGAATTATATACACATTGACATTTCAAAGTAAGGTTAGGGGAGCAGCACATAGAATTAATGGGAAAACAATGTGTTATTTAACAAGCAATGATGTAAAAACCAGTTGGATTTTAAAAATGGCATAGATATCTGCCACACACACACACAAAAATGTGCTACACATTGATTAGAGATAATATTTGTAATAAAATATGAAGTAGTTTGAGTAACAGAACATATTTATATTTCAGTGTCTGCAATCAGTCTTTTAAGTATGTGAAACTCAACAGCTAAAAGTGAAGTTTTTGGAAGAGACTTCTGCAGTTAATTTTAAGCTCCTACACAGTAAAGAGTTGATGCAACAAATTATGATCAGTGAAAACATTTCAGCTCGGGAAGTTCAGTATGAAGAACTCTAACCCTGATTTTAAAGAAGAAAACTGAACAAAAGGCATGAGTGGCTAACTTTTTTTTTTGGGGGGGGGGGACAGGCAGTGATGAGTAAATATACAAAATAAAATAAAAGCCTCTGTCTCGTTAATAAGAGAAAATAAAAGGCATGATTTTCCTAGACTAATGAAGATTGTGAGTGCTAGCAGCCCGAAAAATGGAGCGCATACAACTCTATGAAGAGACTTGATCACAGGGTCATCACATCCTGCAGAAAATGAGAGTGATCTTAGTTCTTTCATTTTTTCTTAAGATTTATGCCTAACTAAATATTCCCATAAATTTTTTAAAAGTATAAAAAAACTTTTAAAATTGAAGATAAGAGAAACAATAGGGGTTATCATTGTTAGAATATAAACTCTTAAGGAATGAGGCCCCCACCAGATTAACTGACCCAAATAAGATACAGCATTTTAAACTATATAAAGCCTACCTAAATGCGAGGCAGTATTATCATTAAAATGTTTTCTCTTTCCTGTGACTATAGGATTTTATATTATATATAAATGGACTTGTTGTGTACTATTACTGAAGAAAGCAAGTACTCAAAAATGTTTTCTAGGAAGTGCTGTAAGGTAAACATTCCCAACCTGTGGATCACGACCCCTTTGGAGTTCAAACTTTTCCACAGGGGTTGCATATTGGAAATCCTGCATATCAGATATTTACATTATGATTCGTAACAGTAACAAAATTACAGTTATGAAGCAACAACAAAAATAATTGTATGGTTGGGGATCACCACAACATGAGGAACTGCATTAAAGGTTCATAGGATTAGGAAAGTTAAGAACCACTGCTGTAAGGGATGGATATGGAATAAGATCATCTGTGTTTTAAAGATTCGAAAAAACAGAAGTTGACACCCCACATTATACAATCTAATATCCTAAGAAAATTCATTTTCAAAATTAGCATACGAACTTTAATCCAAAGCCTAGTCAGCTCTTTTTCTATTCACTACTTACTTATCTTCTTTCTATCAAAATGAGTGATGTTCAAAGCCCTGAGACTGACTACTAAAAATCAATTAAGTTGTTGAACAGCAAGGTCTAGAAAGTAAAGTACAAAATCTAAAACATGCACATTTGGCTGCACCGTCGTGACAAAATGTCAAGGCAGTGTGTCCATCCTGTCCACAACTCCTGGGCTGCAACAGGAGCCAAAGGCTGTGGCATGAGCTACAGAGAATACAAGGAGCAGACAAAGGTGCTGACGGTGTTCACATCTTCTCCGTGATTTGTCTCCACCTCTCAATATTCTTCACCTTCTGTTGGTCACCAGTTACTATGCATAAGCCTAATTCTGAAACATTATGGAAAGAAGCCTCTCCCCTCATACTCTGGCAATGCGTCAAGAAATATTAGTATTCTTTACTCAGAACAGCGAAGCTTTTGAAGTGCTGGGAATCTTAATCAGTTTAATTGATGCTTATTTTCTTCCTAACCAAAGAGCAAGGAACTGAACACAAAACAACAAAAGAGACAAAGGCTGTCGTAACTGCATCGGTGGCAAAGCTCATCAGCACCCACACTTCAAAAAGCCAACACCTTTCGGTTAATGAACTAATGAACGTGACCAACATAGAGAGTAAATGGTCTATGTTGAGTCAGCCACATCCTGCTATGTGCATTTAGTCACCAGGTATTGAGGTAGGGACAGGGTTGATTTAGTAGATGCTAACAGAAGGATGTTTCAGACTTGTAAGTGGGAGGATTGATATGAGAACCTTAGAAGGCAAAACAAAATTGTTCTCCATATAGACCTCATAAAGGGAGTATAGGAAACATTCCATGTCAAGCATTTTTTCCCATATGAAAATATTAGTAAAAACACCCACTTGCTATTCAGTAGTGTCTGGGAAACTTGCATATATAATAGCACCTCGAGGATTGGAATTTAGAAATCAAATATCTATGCTAAGTAATATGGCCTCACTATAAAAATCATCATCAAGTCAAGAGTGGCAAGCCAGAGTGTGCAGCCTGCCTGAAGTCTGAGACTCCTGTTAGAATATTGGCTGTCAGAGCTGGATCAAGCAGAGATCAGATTTCTCTGATCTATTCTTGTTTCAGCTGAAGTTCCCGCATCATCCTTGCATATCATCTCATCAAACTTGTTTATCCAACACATGTAAGTGGATATTTTATGCACAAACCTCTACATACCTGCTGAAAATAGAAGATAAACAAAGCAGGCAAAACCCCTCATAGAACTCTTATCTTGTGAGGAAAGTTAAGCAAAAAAAAAAATTAGTAATGAGACAGTGTGTTGGCTTGACATAGCCCTGAGGTAGCGTGGGAGAAGAAATCAGGAAAGGGGTCTGGGAACTACACCTTGAGAAGATGGGACTTTTAGAAAGAGAAGCCACCTAGACTTCACTTGATACACCTTTGAGGAAACTGCTAAAAGTCTAGGAACACCTATTATGCAAACAACCACAGAAAAACTGTTCCAGGAAGAACTAGTATCAGCCTCAGGGATTCTACATAGGACCACATCCAGCTGGCCCAAAGCACACAGAAAATGGTGGTGATGCTAAGTAAGACTCAAAAAATATCAGGATCAGAGAGGCAGAAGGATGAGGTCCTGCAGGAGGCTGGACAGCATGAACTTTTGACTTTGAGATTAAAAATGAACAAAAGTGTGTGGGGAGCTTGAGTCCCAGAGAGACTTCTTCAGATGGACACTTCAATAGAGTCAGCAGGTTGCTCTGTTGACATGGGGCAAGGAAGAAGCTATAGTAAGAGAGAGAACTGATATCATGAAATGAAGGTGGAATGGAGTTTCTGATATCTGGTGATACTGGTATAATGTTTTATCAGATAGATGACGGATGGATGGGTAAACAGATAGAGATGGATGGATTAGTGCATGAATGGATGAGGAAAGAAAGTATGAACTGACGGAATTACTCATTAAACAAGATATGAAGTGAGAAGTAAGAATGACACAAAATCTTTGTCATGAACTAGTTTAGAACCAAAGGTGCAGCTGAGGTAGGAAAGACCATGGGAAACTTATCCCATGTTGAGGTGTACATTGGATGTACCTATGAAGATGTCAGGCCGTTAGGTTGCTCTGGACTACTCAGGGTGGTTTCTCAGCCTTGAAGACAGTTGAAGTTGCCCAGCAAATAAGTGCAAATAGATGAGAGATGTTCGAACTCAGAAGTCTAGGGCATTCTAAGAGAGCAGAGGAGCCAACAGGACAGATGAAGGAGAAGTGAGATGCAAGAGTCGCAGAGTATTCATCTGAGAAGCCAGACAGAGTAACCTTGTGAGTCCAGTGCGGCTGTCTGCTAAGGGCTGTGCCATAGCCAGTGGATTCAGATTCACGGAGGTCAATGAGGATCCTGAAAAAAGACAGGAGTCAGGTAACTGTGGTAACTGTGAAAACAGGAAATGAGCTAAAGAGAGAAAAGAGGTAGGTTGGAGGGCATGTGACTCAAAGTAGGCTTATACTGAAGGGACAGGGCAACCATGCTATCAGCTGGAAAGCCAGGAGAAGTGGGTGGTAGGTGCTAGTGACTGACAGCTTGACATACCCAATCCACTTGCCCCACAGAAAATGTCTAATGTGCTGATAATTGGCTATTCAGGCCTCACAGCCCACATCCCTAACCTGAGCTCCACAGCAAAGGGATCAAGTGGGACAACATTTATCAGACTGTTCTAGTTTGACTCCTGTTGCTGTGAAGACACCATGACCAGAAGCAACTCTCGAAGGGAAGAGGATTTATTTGGCCTACACATACCTATTACAGTCTATCAATGAAAGAAGTCAGGGCAGGAACTCAAACAGAAACAGAGGCAAGAACCATGGAGGAACAGTACCTATTGGCTTACTCCTCATGGCTTGCTCAGCCTGCTTTCTTATACAACCCAGGACCACCTGCCCAGGGTTAGCATCACCCATAATGACATGGGCTCTCCTACATCAATCATGAAGAAAAAGCCTCATGGACTTGCTTATAGGCCAACGTGGTGGAGGCAACTGCTCAACTGTAGCTCCCTCTTTCTAGATGACTCTAGTTTGTGTCAACTAGCCAGCAGTGCCATCTGGTGATAAGAGTCAGTAAAAGGTATTTTGACATGGAAAAGGAAGGCTTCTATGGGTCAGTGACATTAACTGAAACAAAGTAAAGAGGCTAGCCATTGTGAGGTCCAGGGGAAACTTTGTCCAGGGAGGGGACATGGAGCGACAGGCCTGTAGCTGGAAGTTTTCTTCGGTCCTGCCAAGCCCCTGCAGTCCCACGGCCCACTTATAAAATGATCACTCAGAAGCTTACATTATTATAACTGCTTGGCCATTACCTCAAGCTTATTACTGACTAGCTCTTACACTTAAACTCAGCCTATTTCTGTTAATCTATATGCCACCACATGTTCCGTGGCTTTAACTGTAATGCCATTACATGCTGCTCCGTGGACAGCAGACTGGCATCTCCTCACTCAGCCTTCCTCTTCCCAGCATTCTCCTTGTCTGCTTATCCCACCTACACTTCCTGCCCTGGCCAATCAGCGTTTTATTGAACCAGTGTACAAAAGCATTATTCCACAGCACAGGCCCTCTTCTAAGTTTTGGAAGTTCAGAGGTCTAAAGTATAGACAGGGTAGAAAGTAAAGTTCTAAAGTCAACAGAGCAGGCTGAGCCAATTCTTTCAGACTGCAAATTTTATTCTAAGCCTAACAAGAGCATAATGAGCATAACTACTGGAGACTTTTGGTTCAGATTCTACAGGCAAACCGTAAGTGAGAGTGAAAACCAAGACATTGAAGTTTCCCAACAAGAGATGGCAGATGCCTGAATCAAGAGTCAGGCTATACTAGCAGATGGAATGGATGTTGAGCCAAGAAAACTGTGTGATGTAAAGAGGGGCGAACTGGTGGATTCATGAAATATTTTAGAAGTAGCGGTGATAGAATTTGTTGATAGATGGAAAAGAACAAGCAGAAAGAGGCAGTGAGTGGTGGCTAGGGGGAAATAAAGGATGGACATGTGGCTTCTACAGGAAGAAAACTGGGCAAGAAAAAAAAAAAGACAGTTGAAGATATCTGCTGACATTGGACAAACTGTAAAAACAGCAAAATCAGGATGCCCTCAAAGAAAGGAATAATGATACCCATGTCTATTCGATATTTCGGTTAGAATTATGAACTGAAATGTTGGCTGCATTGCTGAGGAAAATGAGACCTCTGTCCTGAAATTCTTCTAGTCCACATCCATAAAACTTTCTTGGTTAAACTGCTACAAAGTGAATTAGCTCTCCTCTGAAATTTTTGCAGTTTCTTTACTCAAATGTGCCGCTCACGTGTGTTTAGCAGTTATTCGGAGCCAAGTGTTGAGGACTTTCTTTTACATATTTCATTTTATTTGCTATTTCAACTGCACTCATTATATATGTTACGTGTGTGCACGTGAGCACGTGAAAAGGTGCATATATTCCACAGTGCATGTGCGCAGGTCACCGGATAACTTCGGGAAAGCAGTTTCCCCTTCAGCCAGCCACGTTAGACTGAACTCGGATCATCAGGCTTGGCCACAAGTATTTTTACCCATTGAGGCTTCTCCCTGACCCTTTCTTATTTTTAATTTGAGTTCCTAGTAAGAAGCTGGGAGTTTTCCTCCTGATTTGTTGTTGTTGTTTTGGTTTGGTTTGGTTTGGTTTTTTGTTTGCTTGTTTGGTTGATTAGTTTGGTTTTCAAGTCATAGTTTTTCCTGTGTAACATATGTAGCTGTCCTAGAACTCACTTTGTAGACCAGGCTAGCCTAGAACTCAGAGATCCGCCTGCCTTTGCCTCCCTAGGGCTGGGATTAAAGGTGTGCGCCACCACGCCCCTCTCTTCCTATTTTGCCCCCAACAAGTTGTATTTCATTTACTCCCTGGTGGTGACCATGTTCCTCCCACCACCCAATCTATAACATGTGATCACCAGAAAAGAATAGCTGAAAAGAATAGCCTACTCTAAAACAGCAGCATTTCGTGAGCTTATTTCATAATCACCACGTCAGAATCAAGGACTCTGACCTTTAACCTCGTACGGCCAAGTGCACAAGTGCACAAAGCACGTAAATTGTAGGTTCATAAGACGATTTCTTGATGCAGCAGACTGGAGTGCGTAACAAAGGTAACATGCTCGGTTGGGTGTGCATTTTTTTTCTTTTCACGCTTCCTTCACTTACACTTGGGCATTAAGAGTTTAAAATAACAGAAGGTTCACCTCTTATGTTCCTGAAAACACTATCCCAAGACGTCACTATTCTCTACCCCTCCAGCCGCACCCTCCTCAGACTCGTGAGTTACTAGAAAGCTTTTTAAAAGTTTAAAGGCTTCCTGGGAGAGTCACTTAAAGGATTTTGAGGAACAGCAGTCAGCGTGTGAAAGGGTTGGAGGCCCAGAAGGGAGAGCTCTGGCTTCCTCTCCCACTCCAACAGGACCTCGATGCCCCTCCCCAAGTTCCCGCCCCCTCCTCCCTCCCAGACCGTCCCAGTCTGGGAATCCAGGGTCCACACGTGGAAACTCCGTACCTGGTGGGTAATACCGAAGCAAGAGGCTCTTGAGCTTCATTTTCTTACTCGTCCACGCTGATGGGCTTCGTAGCCATGGAAACGGACAAACAGTACTGGGTCGCTGAGGCGCATGCGCAAGTGTTTTTGCATGGCCTTTGGAGAACCCTGCCGGGGGTTGTCCCGAGCTTGGAATGCTCAACTGGCGACGGCGGGCTGTAAGAGAGTAACCAGTGTTCCCAGGGGTGGCGCTAGTCTACCCCATGGGAAAGAATTCATCCTTCAACTGTTTACATTTTTTCCTGAATAGACTCGTTTATTTTAGCTCCTTTTAGGGTGAAAGAAAAAGAATTGCTATTGTGGAAAAGAAAATGTTCATACAGTTTCCAATAAAGAGCAAATAGAGTTATGCAGTTTTAAGAAACTATTGGATTAGTATTCTATTGCCTGCCAAAGCCTCTAAACCGATGCTTTCTCTTTTCTTTCTTTGTTAAAAAACTAAATATAACAATCTTGTAAGATTTTAAAAAGACAAACCAACCAAGACTACTTGCTAGGAAAATCAGAAAGAAAGTTGAAGGAAGGAGTTTTGCTGATAAACGCAAGCAAGCCTGGTAGACGCGAGCAACACACACCTTCAGCTGGAAGTGTCACACGTTCGTCCAACAGGCATACATGTGACCTTCTGCCTCTTCCTGCCCTACCCTTCTACCAATCACTACAAGCCTCAAACCTGGGGAAGGGATGCGAAGGAAGAGACGAAAATCTCCCTTTCTGGAAATGAGGAAGTCTGGGGCAGGTGGTGTTCACCCATGTAATTGCTTCCTCACTTGCCATTTGCAAACATGACTTTTGGAAAAACAATTTCACTGTGGAGAAAGCTGGTGGACAGCATCTAAATCATGTCATCCGAGTCGCCGTCACCAGTACTGAGACACGCTGACATCCCATCCTCGCTGTCACAGCACACCAGAGAGGACACAGTTCTGGAAGTCCTGCCGGAAACGCACGACTTGACGCAACCCAGGAGGAAGTATCTCTCATTCTCCGCTAGCTTTCTGTTACTGTAATAAAACACCTGAAAGAACTTGAAGGCCGAAGGGCTTGTTTGGGGGTGGTGGATTTTGAGGCTTGAGTCTATGGTTGGCTCTGTCACTTTGGGGTCCATCCTTGGGAAATCCTGGCACATGCTGGAGAAGGCTACTCACACCTCATGGTGGCCAGGAAGCAAAACCAAGGGGAGGGAAAGGGATAAATTAAGAGAACCCCCAAATACTATACTTCTTTGAAGTGGGCCCCAATTCCTTAAGCTGCCACTAATTCCCAATAGACAGTTAAGCTGTGACTATATCAACGGTCAATCTACTGATGAAATTAGAGTCACCAGTCACCTCAAAAAGACCCCACCTCTGAACACCACTGCATATTGGGGTCCAAGCCCTCAGTACATACTTCTTCAGACCCAAACTATAACATACCCTTGGAGTTGAAGTTCGGTCTTCCAAGTCTAATACCTCCCAGGGCAGCAGGCCTTGCACTGGTCTTTGAATGAGAATAATTTTTCAGAAATGTGCACGCTAACTTCCATTCAGTTTCCAAAGTCCAAGTAGTTCCTTCAAGGTCCTCTTAGACACAGAGGGATATTAGGGTCCTAATTTTACAACCCAGAACTCTTGTCAAATAGCCAAGCCCTCTTCCTAGAAGACAATAGAATTGTGTACAAACAAAAAGGTGATCCAAAAAGGAGCAAGTAGAGGGTTGAGTCGCCTTGGATCTCTCTTGGCTTTGGCCTAACTTGAGGTTAAATCTGACTCATCACTTACTCATTGCCAGAAACCACAGCACCAACCTTTCTGCCTATGTGAGGAATTCTTTCATCTCCAGTGCATGTGTAATGAGCAATTCACAAAAAAAGTACACACACTGCCCAGGTAATGGTCCCCATCACAGTGTGGGCTGAGCATAACTTCCTCACAGGGCTACATTACTGCCCTTCACGAATGGAACCCTCTGTGGTTTTGTACAATTCCTCCCTAGATGACTAGTTGACATTCATGGGGACTTATATACAATGTAGTGTTTGATTCTGGGTCTCTTCCCCACAGTTGACTGACAATCTCTTCCACTGCCCCCAAATTACATGTGTTCAAATTCTTACCCAAATGGGATGGTATAGGAAATGGGGTTTGGGGAGCTACTTGGGTCCTGGGGGTGAGGCTTTTATAAAGGGGGCCTGCAGAGAGTTCTTTAATCCCTTTCTATGTGAGGATATAGTGGGCTGTTAATAGTCTAAAACCCAGAAAAGAGACTCACCAGAACTAACTGGAGTGTTGCCCTGAGCTCAGACTTCCTGCCTACTGAATCATGAGAGATTGCTTTCTATAGGTCAGGGATCAGCTAGTCAATGACACTTTATTGCAACAGCTTGAACTGAGAGGATCCTGTAAGGACCAACCTTGAGCAGCCAGAAGCTACACACCACACGTAGGGGCCTTAATTTCTTTCCTCTAAACAAATCTGGCTAGTCAAGTGAAGTTACTGTGGCCTTCAGATCTCACAAGGTGGTCCAGTAATGGAAGCAACAAAATGATCTGGGTATCCTACAGAAATGTTTGTTCTGGGCTCATTTCCTATCTCCCTAGACTTGCTGAAGCAGAAAAAAAAAAAACAACAACAAAAAACAACAAAAAAACCAACAAGGAGGCCCTGCAAATCCTGGTTGAAACAAATTTGCTGATGACAATCATGAATGAAGTTTGAGATCCACAGCATTGGGTTAATAAGTTTCGCTGACATGGCCAAAACTGAGCGAATCAAGATGGCCCCTGTCTCTGCCAGATCTTTTATGTACTATATTCATAATAGGTCTCTTCGATTGTCAGTGTATTAGTTGGTTACTTTTCTGTGGCTGTGACCAAGGCAACTTAGAGAAGGGAGGATTTATTTGGCTTATAATTTCAGAGGGAGTCCATCACTGTCATGACGAGGAAGGGTGGCCGTAAGCAGGCACAGTGGCCAGAGCAGCAAGCTGGGAGCTCACACTTTAAAATCACAAATACAAAGAGGAGAGAGAGAGAGAGAGAGAGAGAGAGAGAGAGAGAGAGAGAGAGAGAGAGAGAGAGAGAGAGAGAGAGAGAGAGAGAGAGAGAGAGAGAGAGAGAAAGAAAGAAAGAAAGAAAGAAAGAAAGAAAGAAAGAAAGAAAGAAAGAAAGAAAGAAAGAAAGAAAGAGAGAGAGAAGAAACTTAGAAACTGCAGGATTCTTCAAACTCTCAAATCCCCCCACCCAGTGCCATACCTCTTCCAAAGCCTCCCAAACAGAACCACCAACTGGGGACCAAGTATTCAAATGCCATAGACAATAGAACATATCTTCTTCAAACCACCACAGACTGGAACCTTATCTTCATTTCCTCAAATATGAATGAGACCCCAAAAATATATGGTAAGAAATTGGAATTCTTTACATAACTTTGCTCCAGATATCCCAGTAATTAGCAAAGGCCAGTGGACACACATGAGAGAGTGATAAAGTCACCAGGAAGGTTAAAAATACGGGAGAGGGCGGCCCCTAAAAGCGATAGAAGCAGAGAAAGGCAAGGAGACCGAGGAGAGAAGTCAGACTAGGCAGCAAGGGTCTAGATTCAGCATCGAGGATGGACAGAGAGGAGTGGGAGTATGGCTTCCATCTACAGTTGGACTTTGTGGAATCCATTGGGACCCTCCTTGAGAAAGTCACAGCATCAACCAGAGGTCTGTACCATTGGGCCTTCAGTGGGAACAGTAGATAAAAGACGAACTCCATTTTCTGCTGGAGAGGAAGGAAATGTGTGGATGTTACAAGCCGGGCAGGGGAGGGTGAGCTATGCATGGAAACTAGAGTTGGCCTTACTGCATTGGGACTAAGAGTAGAGGGCCTGCTTTGCGCTGTTGTGCATGATATTTCACTGCACTCTACCTCTTCCCATACTGCTTGCACTCCCACAGAAGAACTCAAAAACATCTGCTCTTACCTGGAACTTGGAAATCGACACTAAGAATCCACTGAGTCATTCAGTAAATACGCATAAAGGAGCTGGTAAAGCTGGATAGGTTACTGTTAGTGGTATCTCCCTCTGAACAACATTGCAAAGGAATCAGTGTTCAGGAGGATTTGAAATGAGTCATACTTAGGTTACGGTATGCTCTGGACGTGGATAGAGGGAGCCAACCCTTTCCTTTCTCTCTTTGGAGTATCAGCCATGAGGTGGACCGCTTGGCTCCACCACACACTCCCCAGTGGGATATACTACCTTCAACACAGCCCCACAGCAACAGAGCCTTCCCAAGACTGAAGCTTCCAAAACCATGTTCAAAATTTAGCTTCCTCTTTTAAAATTTGC
Source organism: Peromyscus melanophrys (assembly GCA_902168415.1). Lineage (NCBI taxonomy): Eukaryota > Metazoa > Chordata > Mammalia > Rodentia > Cricetidae > Peromyscus > Peromyscus melanophrys. Next base: position 25,372 of record CABHPR010105508.1, read on the forward strand.
ATTGTCTGTGTATAAACAAATATATGAAAAGATTTCAAATGAAGTTGCCCCCCTAACAGGACAACAATGCTCCTACTAAATATTATAGGCTAAAAAGAATTAAAAGTCTAGTGCCAGGAACAAATTACCTATTTCAGAGCTATTGGCCACTGAGGTCCCATAAATCCTTAAACATTACAGGCTATTGCCAATGCTATTGGTTACCCTCTAGAAATTGATGGTAATCCTCTACTGCTGAAGACACCACGTACTTCAGACACAGAACATGGAGATGTCAAGCTGTTTCTGACCTAGAAATGTCATTCCTCCTAGCTAACTTTCATGGTGCAGGAAGACGCTATGGACACTACACTACAAGAAAATAAAAAGTGATCATCAGTCTTACCCAGCCATCAACCTTGTGAGCCACAGGTAACATCTGTCCTGGCCAGACATACCCACTGGTGTATTAGTGGTATGAACATCATGTGAGTAACCAGCAACACTCTGATTGGATTTATGGCCTGCTCCATAAGATAAAACCTATACCCTAGTGCTGTCACCAGGCCAAGAACCTGTGGCTACACAGGTCATCGATCTATTCATCAATAGAAGGATCTACTCCTATTATTCTGATTAGTAGATATAGATTTGAATGGACTCCTAATGACTCATAATTATACCCATATATTAATGTATCTCTTTGCCCTCATCAGAAGAGCTTCCATTTGTAGTTCATGGTTAGTAACACAGAAACCCACAACTGTCCAAGATGAAGAGTCTAAGACTATAGAATGCTTGGCCCTAATGGGGCATTTATATCACACCCCTTCCTCTCATGGTTCATGGATCATTGTAGAGGATGGGAAGAGAGATTTTAAGAGCCAGAGGAAGTGGGTGAATACAGGGAAATGATGTTCTCTGAAAACAATGTGAAAATGAACACATAAGAACTCAGAGAGATTGTGACAGCATGCGCAAGCCCCATACAAGCTCAAGTCAGACCAAACCCCATGGAGTAGGGAGACAGAGGTAAAGTCCCATTCTAGTTAAGGAACTATTTGCGATAGATAGCTGCTGGTAAAGGGAGAATCTGTTTTCTTTCAGAGTGCTGCCTTAGGTAAGTCAACCATTGTCCAGTGGAAGCCTGAACTTCCAAGAATACATGGGCAGCACAAACTGAAAATGATGGATGAAAGAAAGAAAGAGGATGCAAAGTTGAGCAGATAGGGAGGGAGTGGATCTGGCAAGAGTTGGGGGAGAGGAATGACTACGATCAAAATTCTCAAAGAACTAATGAAATGTTAATTGCTTTATCTCGGATATTGTTTCAGCGATGGCAAGCTAACCCGGGCTGCCTCTGAAGCTCAGAGAATTTCCCAGCACCAGAAATGTTCTCACTGGTACACTGTGACCAGCTGCCAAGTTATAGGACTTGGTGCCAAACTGACTCAGAGACAGAAATAGATGAAATTCCCCTTACAATTCTATGAGTCTATGATTCTGCCTTCTTAATGTATTTGTGTGTTTCATAAGAGATTAAGAAATGTTTTTTTTTTTTTAAATGTGGGTTGCTGGTTAGAAAACTATACTTCCAGAGCCTGGACCTCACACCCTGACCTTGATGAAGCAGGTTCTTTAACTGGCTCACCTTTGGTTACTCAACTCTAAATGACTTTCTTCCATTCCATTCAGCACTCATATCCCACAGCCTGCTTATTCTTGCCCTGGGATTTTATCCTCCTCATTCCTGACACCCAATAAGCCTCCTCTTCCATCTGCTTAAAGCATTACCAGACTAGAATCATCTTTTTGACATGCTCAATTCAATTTCATTCCCAGAGTATCGTGCATGTGGTTGCACATCACTTATTCCACAATATCCCTGCTCTGCTGTTCTCTCTTCAAGCCCTCACATAGACAATCAGTCTGGATGCTTTCAGGTATGACCCACGATCCATTCCTCAGTCACTTCATGTTGAAAGCTCCATTACATTTAAATTTCTTTTTTTCCTTTCTTCCAACCAATTTTATTCTTTTGTTTGCCCCCACCCCTGTATGTGTGTGTGTGTGTGTGTGTGTGTGTGTGTGTGTGTGTGTGTG
>CABHPR010105509.1:0-28467 GCA_902168415.1 Peromyscus melanophrys
TATGTATGTATGTATGTATGTATGTATGTATGTATGTATGTATGTCTATGCATGTGTTCCACCTGCCCCTCTATCTCCATACTGACTGGTGGGTAGCTGTTTCAGCTTTGACCTAGAAGTACTAACCCCAGTGAGGCTTCCAGTAACCATCATGCCTACCCTGAGGTAGGGCCAAGACGGGAGCCCTTAAGATCTGAGATCCAGATGTGCCAGCTCTCTTGGTTCCCGGTGATCCTGGATGCTGGATGGTAGACTGAGTAGAATTTTCCAGAGAACACTGCTGGACTGCACTTCACCTCTCCCGGATCCTGTAACCTATCCCTTAACTTGTAAGTTACCCCAAAATAAACCTCCCTTTTAACTACGTGGAGTTGCCTTAATAAATCCCCCATTAATTGGCATTCACGTGAGGCAAACTCCAAATGCCTGGGTGGCTTCTGCCTTCAGTCTTCTCTGTGGCTGCTGTGGCATGCTTCCCACACTTCCCATACTCCTTGTCTCTTCTTCCCTGTCTCTTAAAATTCCTGCCCCTCCTGGGGTCCAAGTGCTTACCTATTCAGCCCGTAACCACCTGGTACTGCTTCTTCCCTTCCTTTCCTTCCTTCTCCCCAGCTTGCAGGCATGTTGCAAGGGAGCAGCTGAGTCCAATTCCCCAGCAAGCTTAACCCCCAGACTGGTGAAAAGCCACTGTGAGTGAAGCATTTGTCCCCCACCACCACTGCGCGCTGGCCCCTGCCCGAGCTCAAGGCTTCCACAGTCTCTCCATCTCTCTTGGAAGCTGCTCAGAGGCTGCCTGGTTAAAATAGATGCTGCACCGGCCCCTGGACAACTCCCTGAAGCTACGGCTTCCTTGGCTGCAGAGGCACTGAGAGGGGCTTGGAGCAACGACTGCTGGCCATCATCCTTGCTGCCTGGAGTTCTCTGTGCCCTGAGCTCAGGCCACTCAACCCCACATGCTAGCCTCCTGGCTGAGGGAAGAGCATTGAAGGTCCAGGCAGGCCACCAAAGCCAAGCCAGACCCTGAAGTTCCAGGGAGTCACAGGAAGATCTGCCTCCTCCAATGCCTCATGCACACAGAAAACTGCTCCTGCCTGCAGCTGCCCCCATCCAAAGCCTTCATCAGGACCTGCTTTAGAGCAACACCAGTGACACCTGCTGGCCAAAATACGCTACTACAGCCCCAAAACCATCGAAAGAGAGGTAAGACAAGCAAGCCAGTGTTTTATTTCAGGTAAGAGTACTTGATAATTTTACACCTTGAAACTGACTAACAAATTTTTAGTAATTCTTATAATATGGCTGACAACATTGCCTCACAAGAATTTAAAAACTTTTTTGCCTGTGTGATAAATGACATTTTCCTGGAAATATATGACCTTCCTAAGGTGTATCTGGCCTGTACCATTTTGGCTATTACCGTAATAATTCAAACAGCATTCAAATATTGGTTTAATAATAACAACAAAGATGAGTCATTATTGGGACTGATACAGGCTTTAAAAGATAGATATGAAGGCTTACATAGAAAGATTCTTTCTCAGCTGAGTGGTAGTGGTGCATGCTTTTAATCCCAGGACTCGGGAGGCAGAGGCAGGAGGATCTCTGTGAGTTCAAGGCCAGCCTGGTCTACAGAGTGAATTCCAGGACAGGCTCCAAAGCTACACAGAGAAACCCTGTCTCAAAAAAAAACAAAACAAAACAATACAGAACAGATTCTTTCTCTGGATTCTGCTAACCAGGATTTACAAGATAGTAATAAAGTTACAAAACAGACTTCTTAGTTTGGAATCTGCTAACTTAATACAAGAACTTCAGTCCATTAATAATAAATGTATAGCCAAATTTGATTTTATTGATAATAAATATGAATACTTAATGGATAGAACAATAACTCTCCAGGGTAAAGTTGTCACTACTCAGACACTTTATAATGAAGAAAGATTATTATTAACTGATAAAATAAGGTCTATGGAATTATGTGTTTCAGAAGAACATAAAAAGTTGCATGACTCCATGAGAAATCTGAAATCCCTTGCAATAGAGGAGGTTCACTCCCTAGAACAGACACTAGGTGCTCGTTTACAAGCTCTAGAAAAAACTCTCAGTAAACATGACAAGGGATCTAATAAGCTGAAGGGCAAGACCATACAGGTCATAACATCTCCAGATGGCTCTCATATAATGGCTTATCCTGTCATCATCCATGAGAGGCCAGCAGATGATAGACACCCCAAGCCTGATGTGGAATTTACATTACAACTGATTTTGATGAGGGATTTTAAAAATATGAAGGAAGTGATAGTTGCATATGGAATACACTCAACTATGTAAGACAGATGTTAAATTCATAGTCTACCTCACATAGAGTCATTTCAGATGACTGCCATCAGTTAATTTCAGCTGTTCTAGAATATAGCCAGCAGTTACAATGGAAAAGCTGGTTGAGAGAAGAGGCAAGAAATTTAGACCAACAAGGTAACCATGTTACCCTTCCCTATGCCATACAGAAGTTCTAAATTCTTGGGAAAAAATTCCAGAACCAGGAAAACCAACTGAGGTATACACAAAGATATTTCAGGGACCACAACCTTTCACTGATTTTTTACAGCTATAACAAAAGCTGTGTCAGATAAGGAATTAAGACAAGTATTAACTGAGTCCTTGGCATTCAAAAATGCTAATACAGAATGTAAAAGAATACTTACACCATTGAAGGTCAAATCAGCTCCTTTGTAAGAATGGATTCAGTATACTACTGGTGCTGAGTCTCTTAACTATAGTAATGAGGCTTGGATAGGAGAGGCAATTCCCAGAGGTGGAAGAAGGCCCTGTGGTACCAAATGTTTTAAACTGTGGTACACCAGGTCATATAAGTAAAAACTGTACATGGGGTACTCCTAGAAGTAATATTCCTTCTAGAAATAACCCAAATGGGAGACCCCAACCTTCTGGATTATATAGAAGATGTGGCAAAGGCCAACATTGGACCAATGAGTTCAGATCAATAATAGATATACGAGACAACCCTTTACCAGTGGGAAATGCCTCAGGGGCCTCTTGCAGGCCTATAAATCAAATGTGGTCCAAACATTTCCAGCTACTGTGGAGGAAATACCTCTCTGGGACAATTAAATAAACCAATGCCTAAGGTAAAGAATGATACTTCAATGGATGATAGAACAGCTCTGATAGATGAATCAAAGATTCCAAAGAACACAATAAAATGAATATTTTGGCAGACTTCCATAAATGAACAAAGACCAAAATTTAGAATTTGAATTAATGGCATTGTTCGGAAGGGCCTGGTAGACATGGATGTGACTATAATTACACCAAAATCATGGCCTCGGAATTGGCCTCTTCAAGAGCTAGATGTCCAATTTCTAGGGATTGGCACCATATCTCAGATAAAACAGAGTTCGAGATGGGTTGAATGCATAGGGCCAGAAGGACAGAGAGGAAGGCTGAAGCCATATGTGGCAAATGTAGCAGTGAATCTTTGGGGCTGAGATCTGTTACAGCAGTGGAATACCCGGATTAAAATTCCTATACTTTCAGCTGGAGAGATGGCTCAGAGGTTGAGAGCACTGGCTGTTCTTCCAGAGGTCCTGAGTTCAATTCCCAGCAACCACATGGTGGCTCACAACCATCCATAATGAGATCTGGCGCCCTCTTCTGCCCTGCAGGGATACATGCAGACAGAGCACTGTATACATAATAAATAAATACATCTTTAAAAAAAAAAAAAAAGAATGAAACTTCCAAAACTGTGCACCAAAATAAACTGGGCCGGGCGTTGGTGGCGCACGCCTTTAATCCCAGCACTTGGGAGGCAGAGCCAGGTGGATCTCTGTGAGTTCAAGGCCAGCCTGGGCTACCAAGTGAGCTCCAGGAAAGGCGCAAAGCTACACAGAGAAACCCTGTCTCGAAAAACCAAAAAAAAAAAAAATTCCTATACTTTCAGATGAACTCTCAGAAGTACCAAAAGCCTTACCTTTAAAATGGCTAACTGATAAACCTGTCTGGGTTGGAAAATGGCCTTTGGCAAAAGAGAAACTACAAGCTTTAGAACATCTGGTTCAAGAGCAGTTAAATGCTCAAAAAATTGAAGAATCTACCAGTCCTTGGAATTTTCCTGTATTTATTATTAAAAAAGTCAGGTATTTGGAGAATGCTGAAAGATCTGAGAGCTATTATTAAAGTAATTCAGCCTATAGGCTCCCTACAGACTGGGATGCCCTTGCCCTCTCTGCTACCCAAAGAATGGCTTATAATAGTTATTGACTTAAAAGACTGTTTCTTTACCATACCCTTACAAGAAAATGATAAGAGAAAAATTTGCCTTCATAGTGCCTAATTATAACAATTCCCAGCCAGTTAAGAGATATCAATGGAAGGTCCTCCCACAGGGAATGTTAAACAGCCCTGTCCTGTGCCAATACTTTATGCAAAAACCATTGGAGATAATTCGTGTGAAGTTTCCACAATCCATAATTTTTCATTATATGGATGATATCTTATTAGCTGATTCAAAGTTAGGCACATTAGAAAGCATGTTTGAAGAATTAAAAATATTTTTGCCTTGCTGGGGACTGCAAATTGCTCCTGAAAAAATACAAAGAGGAGATTCTATTAGTTATTTAGGATATAAGATAGAGCTACAGAAAATTAGACCTCAAAAGGTACAACTAAGGAGAGATCGATTGCAGACTCTTAATGATTTTCAAAAGTTGTTAGGAAGCATTTCCAATTTATTGGATATCATGGGAAAACCCAAAGATAAACTACAAAATTTGGCTAATACTCTAAAAGGGGACATAGAATTAAATAGTCCAAGAGAATTATTAGCCAAAGCTGAGAAGGAATTGGCTCTAGTAGAAAAGAAGACAATTTGAGAAGCACATGTGGATCGTGTGAATCCAGACCTTAAATGCATCCTTGTCATATTCCCCTCCAGACATTCCCCAACAGGTATTTTGATGCAGAGGGAAGATATTATATTGGAATGGATATTTCTACCACACAAACCAAGTAAGAAGTTAAAGACCTATATAGAAAAGATTTCTGATTTGATTCAAAAAGGCAAATTAAGACTTTGCCAGTTGACAGGAATGGACCCAGCAGAAATTGTAGTACCTTTAACTAATGAGGAAATTTCCTCACTATGGTAAGATAATGAATACTGGCAGAGAGCCTGCAGTAACTTTTTGGGAGAGATTAATAACCGTTATCCCAAAAGCAAGAGAATAGAATTAATAAAGATGAATGAATGAGTCCTTCCTCACATTGTACAACAAAAGCCAATTTCTGGAGTTCTCACATTCTATACTGATGCAAATAAATCAGGGAAAGCAGAATACAAATCAGGACACTTAAGTAAAATGTTTCAAAGTCCATACAATTCTGTACAAAAGGCAGAACTGTATGCCATTCTTATGGTACTGATGGACTTCACAGACCCTCTCAATATAGTCACTGACGTTCAATATGCAGACATAGTTGTTTTACATATTGAAACTGCTGAATATATTCATAATAATACAGAATTAACTTCATTATTCATACAATTGCAGGAAATCATCAGGAATGATGATATAACACATATCAGATCTCATATGGGTCTACCAGGACCTTTAGCACAAGGTAATGATGAGCTTGATCAATTACTAATAGGTAACATGCTAGAAGCCTCAGCATTTCATAAGAAACACTATGTAAATAGCAAAGGTTTGAAGAAAGATTTCTCCATCACTTGGCAACAAGCCAAGGATATTGTAAAAAAGAAAAAAAGTCGTACTTGTTCCTTCTATAACCAAAATCTGTTACCTGCAAGGAGCAATCCAAAACGTATACAAAGAAATGAAATTTGGCAGATGGATGTGTTTCATTTTGCAGAATTTGGAAGATTAAAGTATGTACACCATAACATTGACAACTATTTGGGATTTCAGTGGGCAACTCCTATGAGTTCTGAAAAGGCTGATTGTAGGGCCCTGGCCCCCATTTGGGTAGCTGTTGTCTTGCTTGCTGACCTTGACCTTGATGTCCTCCCAATGCTAATTCCCTGACAGTTTCCACCCTCCTGAATGCTTAAGGGAAGTTCCTTGTTTGTGTATCCTGCATATTGGGCATTAACAGCTTAGATGCAAGATTGTAAAACATCAATAGTGAACTTCTGCCCTCCAGGGTTCTCCCATTGTGCTGTAAACCTGTATTTAAGGTTTCCTTCCTCCTTCAATAAATGGCATTTGGCATTCTGCTGAGGCAAATGACCTGCTGTCTCTTGTCTCTGTTTTTTGATGCACAGCCCCTTGCTTGGATATGGTGAACGGGTGGTAGTAGTGTGGGCATTAATGCTAGAAATGGAGGTTCCACCAGGATCTGAGAAAGAAGGGACAAGCTGATGGACACCCGAAGGTAAGGCTGGCCAGCAGTTTAAAGAATAGAAAAGAGAAGAGAAGGGTGAATTGATATGGGTGCAGCTAGCTCGCAGTCGCTCCTCGAGGAACAGTTAATTGGACTGCTGAGGTGGCAAGGCACTGTCATTAAGAGCAAGATGGCTAAAGATTTCATTCAAATCCTCCAGAATGTTAGTCCTTGGTTTCTGTTCTCTGGAGGATTTAATATACCAGATTGGGAACAAGTTAAGATTGACTTACAAAAATATTCGCATAAAGAAGGGCCTGATTCCATATCCTTAGCTACTTTTTCTTTGTGGCGCTTGGTTAAAGATGTGTTGCTTAGTGATGATGTCAAAGTTCAAGAACAATTAACTGAAGCTAAAGCTGTGTTGGAGGAGTCTCAGATAGAGGAGGCTCTCAGATCCCTTTAAACTTCCTATGTTTCTGACTCTGCAGAGTTGTCTTCAGAGGGTGATGATGTAGAAGTCAGATTAGAAATAGATACTAGATGCTTAAGAGGGAAATCACAGAAGAATTCTTACAAGGATAGACCTCTAGCCCGTAACCCTAACTTTTGCAACAAGGAGGTCCTTCCTTCCGTACCCATAGAGGGGTTAACAAGGGGAGTTGCTTACTCGGTTATACAGACTCAAAATGCTGAAGGTCAGATTTAAAGGGAACACACCTAGATTTTAAAAGCATCAAACAGCTTAAGGAAGCTGTAATGTCATATGGGCCCCATGCTCCTTTTACCACAGCTATACTTGAATCTTTTTCTGCCTTAAATTGTACCCCTAGCGATTGGATGCAGTTGTGTTGTGCTGCTTTCTCTGGGGGGGGGATTATTTAATTTGGAGGAGTGAGTTTCAAGAACATTGTCAAACTACAGCTAATAGAAATGCTGCTGCAGGCTTCCCGGCTCATAATCTTGAGATGCTTATGGGCACAGGGCAGTATGCCACTCTACAAGCACAGATTTTGTATGATCCCACAGTTTATGCACAGAATAGCAGAGCCACTACCAGAGCATGGAAAGGGCTGCTTAATAAAGCTTCTGGTGAACAACTATCTAAAGTCATTCAGGGGCCATCAGAACCATTTGCAGAATTTGTAGATTGCCTGCTTCAATTAGCAGGGAGAGTATTTGGGGATGTTGATCAAGTCATGTCAATAGTAAAGCAACTGGCCTTTGAAAATGCCAATAAATATTGTAAGGAGGCCATTAGGCCTCATAAAAATGAGAGCTTAAATGATTATCTTAAGCTATGTAGAGATATAGACGGGCATCACATTATGGGACAGTAATGGCTTCAACCATTAGGGGGAAATATTCTGGAGGAGTCTGCCAAAAAACCTGTTTTGGATGCGGCCAGCAAGGTCATGTTAAGAAAAATTGTCCTCAAGTCCAAGCAGTGGCAAAGACACTGGGACTTTGCCCCTGATGTCAAAAGGGCCATCACTGGAGTAAGGAGTGCCAATCTAAGGTCGATGCTCAGGGAAATCTGTTACCACCTTTGGGAAATGGGCAGCAGGGTCCGCTCCGGACTCTGCACATCCAGGTGTACGGAGCCCTGGATACACTTGTCCCAACCTCAGTTTCCCATCATCCCATCCAGTTCATTCCTCGAGGAATCCCTTTCTGTCCAAGACCTTATCAGAGGCACCCCAGGAAGCGCAGGATTGGACCTCTGTGCCTCTGCCAGAGCAGTATTAACACCTCAGATGGGCCCCCAGTCTCTCAGTACTGGAGTCATGGGTCCACTACCTGCAGGGTCTTTAGGACTGATTCTGGGCAGGAGCCATGCTCTTATGCAAGGTGTGGTGGTATTGTGTTCCCCAAAATATTGTGTATGCTAATAAACTTATCTGGGGTCAGAGAACAGGGCAGCCACAATATGAAACAGAGGTTAGGCAGTGGTAGCATACGCCTTTAATCCTAGCATTCCAGAGACAGAAATCCCTCTGGATCTCTGTGAGTTCAAGGCCATGTTAGAAACAGCCAAGCATGGTGACACAGCCTTTAATCCCAGAAAGCACACCTTTAATCCCAGGGAGTGGTGATAGAAAGCAGAAAGGTATATAAGGTGTGAGGACCAGAAACTAGAGGCCTTTGGCCTGGAGAAGCCTTTGGCCTGGAGAAGCATGTGGCTGGTTAAGCATTCAGGCTTCTAGCAGCAGTTCAGCTGAGAGTCATTCGGATATGAGGACACAGAGGCTTCCAGTCTGAGGAAGCAAGACCAGCTGAGGATCCGGCGAGGTGAGATAGCTGTGGCTTACTCTGTCTCTCTGACCTTCCAGTGTTCACCCCAATACCTGGCTCGGGTTTGATTTTATTAATAAGAACTTTTAAGATTCATGCTACAGCAAGGTATTAGAGTAATTCCAGGAGTGATAGATGAAGACTCTGAAGGAGAAATTAAAATCATGGTTGAGGCTGGTAAGGGTGTGACAATTATTCCGCAGGGTGGATTTGGCTCTACGGGCCCTCTAGCCTGCTGGGTTTCCACCTTAGAACAAAGACCCATGCTAATTTTAAAAATGAATGATCGTAATTTTCAGGGTCTTTTAGATACTGGTGCTGACACTTCAGTTATCTCTGTAAAACATTGGCCCAAAGGTTGACCCCTTAAAAATTCCACCTCTAACCTACAAGGTATTGGCACAGCTCAGATGCCATTACAGAGCAGGCTTCTCTTAAATTGGAAGGATGAGGAAGGTTATGCAGGAACTTTTCAACCCTTGGTGCTGCCTGACATTCCAGTGAACTTGTGGGGACGGGATGTGTTAGGTGGTATGGGAGCAGTGCTTGCTACACAGCCTGTACAACAGATGCTGAAGAGTCAGGGCTACTGCCCGGGCAGAGGCTTAGGGAAAATGTTGCAAGGAGACCCACTCCCTGTGGCAGACAAAAACTGTGTTACTAGAGGTCCTGGGGATACTAGAGGATTAGGGTCTTTTCCATAGGGGTCACTGCACAGCAGCCTTCGATAATACAACTGATAAAAATCACTTGGAAAAGTGATGACCCCATATGGGTGGAACAGTGGCCCCTTACTAAAGAAAAATTGGAGGCTGCAAATGCATTAGTTAAGGAACAGTTAGATACTGGACATATCATTCCTTCCACTTCACCCTGGAACACACCTATATTTGTTATTAAAAAGAAGTCAGGAAAATGGAGGCTATTACAGGATCTTAGAGCTGTAAATAAAACCATGCTTCTCATTGGAGCAACACAGCCTGGCTTGCCTGCCCCTGTGGCAATTCCCAAACATTGGCATTTAATTGTGATTAACTTGAGGGATTGTTTCTTCACCATTCCTTTGCATCCCGAGGACAGTCCTCACTTTGCTTTTAGTGTTCCATCAGAAAATCTCAAAGAACCTTATCAGAGATATCAGTGGATGGTCTTGCCTCAAGGAATGGCCAATAGCCCTACTGTATGTCAAATTCATGTGTCTTTGGCCATAGCTCCAGTTCGAAAAGCTTTTCCAGATGTTTATATAATTCACTATATGGATGATATTTTATTGGCTGCTAAAGATTAAAAAACTTGTTTTTATTGCCTTTTCTAAATTACAAGAGGTTCTTAGCCTGGGTAATTTACAAATAGCCCTAGAAAAGGTACAGGTATCCTTTCCTTATCATTATTTAGGTCATGAATTGTTATGCACAGGCATGCGTCCACAAAAGATTACTCTGCATATGGATCAGCTACACACACTTAATGATTTCCAAGCCTTTCTGGGAGATATTCAATGGCTTCGGTCCACTTTAAAGATTCCAACAGGTCAGCTTCGTCCTTTGTATGATGTCTTAAAGGGCGACCCTGACCCTTTATCTCCCCATAAATTAACAGTTGAAGGACGTACAGTCCTACAATGTGTGCAGGAGGCCCTGGAGCAGGCTCACGTGCAGTATATAGATCTTTCTTCTCCCTTATTGTATTTGATATTTTGTTTTTCCCATTCACCTACTGGAGTGTTTTGGCAAACAGGTCCTATTCTGTGGGTACATTCCCCAGCTTCTCCAGCAAAAACCATTACTCCTTATCCTCAAACTGTTGCTCAGATTATATTTAAGGGAATCAAGATCAGTGTTCAAACTTTTGGTAAGGAGCCAGATATTGTGGTGACCCCATGCACCCAGTCTCAAATAGCATGGTTGCAAGCTAATGGTAATGATTGGGCCATATCGACATGCTCGATGCAGGGTCAGTTTGATACTCACTACCCCTCCAATGATGTGTGTCAATTCTTTAAATTGCATCCTGTTATATTTCCCAAAATAGTACAGATGACTCCTATTCCTCAGGCCTGTGTGGTATTCACTGATGACACTTCACGTGATTTTACTGTGGTAGTTTCTGGTAACATAGTGAAGAGAATGAAAGTCCAAGGCACTTCCACCCAGATGGCAGAGGTACAGGCACTGTTGCTTGCTTTACAGATGTTTTCTGATAAGCTTGTAAACATTTATACTAATAGCCAATATGTGGCACATGCAATTATGCCTTTGGAGACAACAGCCTACATACCATCCATTTCTCCCATTCATGAATATTTATTGCAAGTGCAAGGACTCATATGGTCCTGCTCACATAACCTTTATGTGGGCCATATTAGAGGTCACACCAAATTGCCTGGACCTCTAAGCGAAGGTAATCAGAGGGCTGATGCCATTACTCGTATGGCTGTCACATTAGTTTGTTCTGCCTTTGAAAAGGCTGCTCAGTTACATCAACGTTATCATCTTAATGCTGGATCTCTTCGTCATCATACGGGCATAACCCGGGAACAAGCCATCCAGATAGTTAAATCATGTCTTATTTGTGCTGAATTTTTACCTGTTCCTCATTTGGGAGTTAATCCCCGAGGACTTTTACCTAACCATGTGTGGCAGATGGACGTCACACACGTGCCTTCCTTTGGAAAATTACAATATGTCCATGTGTCTATTGATACATATTCCTCTCTAATTTTTGCCTCTGCCCATTCAGGGGAAAAGGTTAAAGATGTAAAGAATCATTGTCTTCATGCTTTTGCCTATATGGGAGTGCCAAAATGCATAAAGACTGATAATGGTCCTGCCTACAGCAGTACAGGATTTTCAAAATTCTGCCGAGATTTTTCTATCGTTAATAAGACTGGTGTTCCTTATAATCCTCAAGGACAGGCTATAGTAGAATGCTGCCATCGTACCTTAAAAACATATATTGCTAAAGTAAAAAGGGGGGGAACTAGGGGCTCATCTCTCCTCTCCACATTCTATTCTTTCCCTTGTTTTATATATTTTAAATTTTTTATTGGTGAATTCTGCTGGAGTATCTGCTGCAGATATGCACTGGAGGGCTCCTGTTGCAAATCATCCTCTGGTGCGATGGAAGGATCTTTCTACTGGCACTTGGAGGGGACCCGATCTGGTGTTGATGTGGGCTCAGGATTCTGTTTATGTCTTTCCTCAGGACAATGAGGTTCCTCTTTGGGTTCCTGAGCACTGTGTGCACCCTGTGGCTGCTGCCGAATTCCAACATGGCAGAGACCTATTGGGCCTTTGTGAAAAACTCTCCCCTTCTGATGCCAATGGGGATTGAGAGCCCAATATAGCCAGCCTTGGCGAGCATTAACATAAGCCTAGGAACTGCAGCCATGTGGTCGGATTCTCCAGAAGGTAATGTATGGTAACTGCTCTTTCAAGTATGTTTGAGAATGTGTCACCCAGACACCTTGGAGATTAAGGATAACCCTGAAGATCACTGACTTCCATTTGTTAACAGTAGCATGCCAGCTAAGCCTTTTCACATTTTGCAACCCTCTTCAAGCTGGTGTAGTATCATTACTTTTCAGGAATGGCTCTGTGCAACATTTATTGACCTCCTGAAATTCCTCCAACTCCTTTTGAAGATACCTTAAAATTTGTGAGCCTGAATGTAGCCATTATGAGACCATTAGTTCTGCTCCTTGTGTGCTGTCTGTTTTTTCTTTATGGTTCTTAGTTGTTCTTTTGCAGAGCTGCCAGCTTAAGTCATTCTGGGATCAAGAAAATTGGGCCTTGGTAGTTCATGTTCCTGGAGTTGTGTCCATGCCAGTGGACCATGACAGTTAGACACAGATGATGCTCACATGCTCCAGAAGAGAATTTGACATCACTGCTGCCATTGTTGCTGTTATAGCAGTGGTGGCCATTGCTGCTACTATTTCTGGGATTGCCATTTCATAATTGGTTACTACAGCTAGCACAATGGAGACCCTGGCAGCAAAAGTAGCTACCACAGTTAATTACTCTTTCATTCTATTGGGCATGATAAATTTAATTCAGTAGTTATATACATTTTGATTGGCTTTGAAATTTATAAAACTCAAGTTCCATTTGCTTTTGGGATACCATCTTATGAGGACTCCAATTTGCAGTAAGGCTCCTTAAGGAAGGGAATGGCTCAATTGCTCAATTGGTAGAAGGCAGAAAGATATATAAGGCATGAGGACCAGGAACTAGAAGCATTTGGCCTGGTTAAGCATTTGGCTGGTTAAGCTTTTAGGTTTTGAGCAGCACAGTTCAGCTGAGAGCCATTCGGATATGAGGACACAGAGGCTTCCAGTCTGAGGAAATAAAATCAGCTGAGAAGTTGGCCAGATGAGATTAGCTGTGGCTTGTTCTGTCTCTCTGATCTTCCAGTGTTCACCCCAATACCTGGCTCCGGGTTTGATTTTATTAATAAGACCTTTTAAGATTCATGCTACAGAAGGGAATGGCTCAGTTGCCTTTAGCCTACTGGCTATGGGTGGGTTAGAACTTCTGTTGGTCTTTTCTGTGTCACACAGATTGCAAGCCCAGTGCCACTTTGAGATCTTTGGGAGCAGTTAACTCTGCAGCTCACACATGATTGAGCCTGTATGATAATGAGTATTCAGAGACGGGTAATGCTTGGGGAGCACTCACCAACCTAAGACAGAGCACCTGTGTGGCCTGGGCAGGTGTCTCCATGATGGGTAAGGTGACCAGCTGACATCCCACGCAACCTAAGTCAGAAGTTCATTTTTTAGTAAAAGAGGGACCTGTAGGACCCTGGCCCCCGTTTGGGTAGCTGTTACCTTGCTTGCTGACCTTGACCTTTATGTCCTCCCTATGCTAACTCCCTGCCAGTTTCCACCCTCCTGAATGCTTAAGCCTGCATTTAAGGTTTCCTCCCTCCTTCAATAAATGGCATTCGGCATTCGGCTGAGGCAAATGACCCGCTGTCTATTGTCTCTGTTTTTTGATCCACAGCCCCTCGCTCAGACATGGTGAACGGGTGGTGGTAGCGCGGTCGTTATCACTACAGCTGATTCTGTGATTACACACATATTAGAAGCTATGACCATCATGGGAATACCTGTACAAATTAAGACAGACAATGCCCCAGCATATGTATCCAATAAAATGAGACAGTTTTTTGCTTATTACAATATAAAGCATGTTACAGGTATACCACACAATCCCACAGGCCAAGCAGTCATAGAAAGATAAAATCAAACTCTAAAGGATATGCTAAATAAACAGCAACTCCTAGAAATTGATTGCATAATGCTTTATTAACATTGAATTTTCTCAATGCTGATGAGAAAGGAACAACAGCTGTCGAGAGACATTGGATGACAGACAAAACTTCTGAACTAAATCAACCAGTTTATTTCAGAGATGTGTTGACCTCAGAATGGAAACCAGGATATGATCTATGTTGGGGAAGGGGTTTTGCTTTTGTTTCTGCAGGAGAAGAAAAACTATGGATACCAACAAAATTAATAAAAATTTGATTTGAACAGGAGAAACCCCTTGATGAGGAGAAGTAAAAGCTTATCCAGCAATGTGACATCTCTACAAACAAAGGTTGGGGTAGGGTTCTGTTTTTGTCTTTACAGCATAATAGAAATACCCATCTTCTAGAAATCATAAGGCCTTGGATATCCAGACATCTACAGTGGAAAGAAAAGTAGACTGTGATACCTGTCTACACAGGTTAATATCTCACTGCCTACCATCTATATCTCTTTAATTCTAGAAAAGTTGTGGTTCCGATTCAATTATACACCAAGCTGGTTTGGGAGTTGGAATTGGCTTACTCCTTCTCTAAACCCAAGCATATTGCTAAAAGAAAAAGTTTGAGAGATTCTGTGTCATATCAGAAGAGCTGTCTGGTGTGGGACAGAAGAAAACCAATAAAAAGGGACCATTGTCTTCAAGATTCTAATTATCTCCATGCTTATTCTTGACTTCTCGGAATCCTTTCTTACATGTCTTGTCATCTTTAAATCCAACCTTTCCATTTTGATATTAATAATGTTCAAGTTTTTCACAGTAAAAAAATTAGTTTTTCCAATAGCAATCTCTGAATTCTCCAGAAGGAAGATGGGGCCCCACAACAACAACTCTATCCAGTCCAGAATGATGCCATGGTACTCATCATCATACTACACTTCTAGCCAGAATTTCAGACAATCTTGCCCGTTACTCTGAGACTGGCTGTAGAATCTACAGTTAGTCCAACTGAGACTTAACTATCTGAGCTTTCTTACAGTACCCAACAGAGATACCATCGCCCCCTGAACAGCAGGAAGCAATTCTGAGAAAATGATGCTCTTTTCCCCAAAAGTTTCATGTTTCTGAGGGTTATGGATAATGGTTATAGGGTTGGGGGTGGGAGAAAACATTGGACTCAGTATTCCCCTTAAGAAAAGAAAAAAAGGGGAATGGATAGGTATAGGATATTAAGGTAGATTATTGTATATACTAGTAAACTAATTTAGTAAAATATCAGCCTTAGGTAAATTGTATTGTTATGGATTCCTGTATATTGATACAAATGTAAACTATTTTTATATTCTTATTCCAGATAATTTGTATATTGATACAAATACAGAACTATTTATTTACATATATTTCTACTCTTATTTGAAATGTTTCATATATTGATACAAATGCAAAATTATATTTGTCATACTGTATGTATGTTCTACGTCTGTTTAGGATATTTGGTATATTGATACATATTTAGGATTATTGTTATATTGTACTATACATTCCTACCTCTCCTTTAGCTATTTTGTGTATTGTCACAATCTTGAGGTCATTGTCCTTTTACCATACATTTGCTTATAGACTGTTTACCCTGTTTACGTGAAGCCTTAGTCCTTAGGTTATCTAGGTAGATAAGACTTACAGATTTATAGTCACCTATGCTTGTCATCTCTATAGTTATGTTAGTTAAGTTCTCCAGACTTACAGAAACATATGTCAGATTAATAGGTGATCTTCAAACACTTCATAGACCTAGAGAATATGGCATTTAAATGTTTTGATAACTTGGAATTCTTTTGACATGAGACTCGATTGCTCCTGGCAGCACTGATCTGATCCCAAGAGAATGTTAGGCTTCTGAGATATTTCCAACTGGAAGTTTGTCTTCTTCTTGGCACAAAATGGCCTGCTGGGCAAAGACCTGCCCTTGCCTCGACTGCTGACAGTAAATGGTCTGACAGATCCTCTAGGCCTGTCTGTAGCTGGAGAATTTTCTCTCCGGGTCCCGCCAAGCTCCGGCAGTCCGACAGCCCACTTATAAAATAAACACACAGATGCTTATATTATTTAAACTATTTGGCCTAATGGCTCAGGCTTCTAGATATCTAGTTCTTACATCTTAAATTAATCCATTTCTATAAATCTATACCTTGCCACATGGCTTGTGGCTTAACGGCATCTTCACATGCTGCTTGTCCTGGTGGCAGCTGGCAGTGTCTCCCTCCGCCTTCCTGTTCTCTCAATTCTCCTCTCTGTTAGTCCCACCTATACTTCCTGCCTGGCCACTGGCCAATCAGTGTTTTATTTATTGACCAATCAGAGTGCATACAGACCATCCCACAGTAGCCTGTAGCCAATTTGAATGCACCAGTGATGCTGAGAAACTTTAGGTGAATGTCCAGGCTGCCAGCTGTCTCTGTCTACCCTTGCAAGACTCCCAAAAGTTGCTTGCATCCTTCTACTATTTCTCAGGTATTATTCTATTCTTCTCAGGTCTTTGATGGGATTGAAGACTAACAGTTATAGTTACAACCTTCTTGTATCTTAGCTAGAACATATTAAGTATTAGATTTAGATTCTTCAGGATAGGACACCTTTTGGAATGGTCTTTGTAATGTGCTATTTACCTATGCTCCAGACTTCTCTGGATTTTAGTCTATGTCTCTTGTTTGATGTTGTTTGTGTTGGTTGTAGTTCCATCTTATCTAGGTCATTATATCCCTTATTCCTCTTGGACAATATTTGATAATCATTCCTATTGTATATAGTTTTGTATTAGAACTTTCTTATTTAGACAAAAGGGGGAGGTGTAGTGGGTAGCTGTTCCAGCTTTACCCCAGTGAGGCTTCCAGTAATTGCCACATCTACCTATGGCCTGCCCCTGAGGTGGGGCTGAGACGGGAGCCCTTAAGACCCAAGATTCAGATGTGCTGGATGTCTTGGTTCCTGGTGATCCTAGATGCTGGATGGTAGACCGAGCAGAGTTCTCCATAGATCACCTCTGCCGGATCCTGTAACCTATCCCTTTACTTGATGTAAATTACCTCTAAATAAACCTCCCTTAAACTACGTGGAGTTGCCTTAATAAATCCCCCACTGGTGACAGGCCCAGTCTTGTGCAGGGGTAGTTCAGGTAACTACAGCAGTTGAAAGTTGAAACGATTGCAATGGCCGTGCTCCACCCAGTGACGGCATTGTGCAGCCCTCTCCTTACCTGATAATCTCTCTGCCCAGAGGCCACTGTGTTCCTGAGCTCAGAGGAGCTGGTATAAATGTCTTGTTTTAGGCTCAAAATTCAACCATCACTTATTCTCAGCACCTGAGAAGCCATGGGTCTCTGCATTTACCATTGTTCACTGCAAAGAGAGGGAGACTTTTCTCATTAAGGCTGATAGTAGCATTTGTCTATGGGTATAAATATAGCTATTTAGAAGGTCATTAGATGCTATGTCCATTTAACTAGACAACAGTATTAAGTTCCCCCTATGTCCTATGATGTCCCCAAGCATGTGCTTTTGACCAGATTTACAGTACCGTGTATGGGTTCTTTTCTGTGGAAAGGACTGAAAGCTAATCAGAGAGTAATTGGTTGCTCATATAACAGTTTGTCATTGTAGCAAAGAGGGCAGGCATATCTAGCCCAGGAGGATCACAGCTAGGTGAGACTGCTGGAGGCTTTCCTCCTCCAGTGGCCAGTGTGGTATCTTCTGGCACTATGAAAGCTAGCCAGCATGGAGGAAGCTTTCAGCTGTTTTCTCTGTATCTTCCAACCAAGATGTGTGGCATCTTCAGACACAAGTTCTTATCATCTAGTTGTAGAAGGCAACCAAGGTTCGAACTTGTGGCTTTATAGGGCTGGGAGAACCAAAAGCAAGGCAACTCTTCCTCCACAGCAAAAGTGGCTCATTTCTGTGATCACCTCTGAGATTCTGACACATCTTGAATTTGTATTTCTATTTGGTGCTTCAGTTGCTGTTGCTAATGGGGTCACATAGTTCCCCAAGCATTGCAGGCTACAGCCCATACTCCCTGTTACTGCTCCTGCTAGAAACCAGCATTTCTTTACCTCTTTCCTACACTACTCAGAGTAGCATGGTCAGAAGCCAATTCCCAGGTTCCCATGTCACTGACAACATGGGTGTCTATCCGAGCAGTTGGTTTGGTTATAAAAGCCAATAACCATTGATTTGTGGATCAGAATCTTAGGAGCATTCTCAGGTCAGTGGCACATGCACTTGGTCCTGGAAGGACTGAAGGCCTGAGAACTGGAGAGGCTGCAGGCCTGAGGAAAGGGATGGCCTTGTTTCTGTTCCTTGCAGAGAAAGGAGGGCCATAGAGGCCAGACAGACACACATGAGCAGAAAGATGATGAGTCAGTGAGTATGTGTCGGTGGGCCAGTTCAGTGGGCCAGGTCGGCACTTCCCCCCTTTGGGTGCCTTCCAGGGTCTTCCTGTGCTTTTGGGCAGTGAACCAGCAGTGGATCTCCATCCACTTGCCTGTGTGGACAAGTTGTGTTAAGAGCGTTCTCCACAGCCAAAGAGAACAGATGCACCAGGTAGATGGGTAGGTGCAAGGACCTGAGATCCCTCTGTCACACACTCTGGTTACCACCATCTGCTTATCCACCATCCCAGTCATGACCACAGGAGCAGGGGAGCCCTTCACATTTGAGCCTGGGATAATCTTCCTGTCAGACTTCTTCTCTATGTTCCAAGGCAGTAAGATGGCTCCAGTCCTGTAACCCAAATAATCCCCAGATGGGAGGTGTGAAGGCCTGGCCTGAGATGAAGGGGAGCTAGACCTGGGCCTGGGAAGAGTGGGTAAGGAGTTGTCTGCCCTGTTTTCTGAGTACTTCCCTGAGGCTATGATTGTCAGGTACATGGAGACCAAAGCCTTGTTTATTCCAGTACCCGTGTAAGGAAGGCATGATAAAGAGGTGGGAAGGTGTCAGACAGAAGGACTCTACCCTTCTTGGACCAGTCCTTTATCCAGCAGAACAATCCAAAAGGTGGAGTCCCTGGAAGTTGAATTGGTCTGCAGACCCTGGGAGAAGACCCACAGATAGGCTGAGCCATTCTGAACCAAGCCAGCCTGTAGTTCTCCGTCCCTTCCCCAATCCCTGCCACCATCTCCCCCGCCTCCCAAATTCCTGGCCCACCTTTAACCTCCAGTCCCTGATGTAGACAGGAACATGGACACAGAGTCCTGGGTATTGCTCTCCAGCCCCTTCTCAGCACACATGGACTTCAGCATCTGGAAGACAAGGAGGGCAGCCAACATTAGATTCATCGAGTTCACATGATTCTAGGGAAACAAATGTGGTGCTTAGTGAAACCTGCAAGCCTCAGGGCAGACCTGCTCCAGGAGCCCGGGCAGCTGGGCCACCACCCTAATACAGTGATGTGAGAGTTTTCATAGTAGCTGATGGAGGCTCTGAGGGGTCCTGAAGCAGGCCTATCTGCAGGGAATATGAGCTGGAAACCCTGACCATTGCCTTCTCACTTGAACACATCGCGGTCGATGGCAGCGCCAGCAGCCTGTGCAGCCTCACACAGATCTATCTCCTCGGTTCCCAGCACCTTCTTCCACCGAAGCGCCAGCTTTTGCTCTATCGCTGCCTCCAGCCCTGTGGATGTCCTGAGTCCAGCACCACTACCAGCTGCCACCAATCCAGCAGCCTGAAAAAGGTGAGCTCTGGGCCCAGGCTGCCAAGGAGGTTCCACAGCGCCTTTTACTGGCCACCCGTTTCCATGCAGGGTCCCCGCAGGCCTCAGCCAGGCAGCTCCAGCAAGGAGGGCAGGGAGTTGGGAGGAATCTTTACATAGTTGATTGCTTGTCTTGTACTGAGCGACTAGTGTGCACAGAGCAGTGTGTTAGACATGGAGATAGTGTGGTGCAAAGTATCCAGAACCGTGCCTGGCATATACTGGGTTCTTGGTAAATGGACAATGGGTATTCATGATTGCATGTAATTATCTCTTCTGCTGAGGGTCCCTAAACAGCTTTTACTTTTATGTGCAGACTCATTCTTTCCCCCTGGAATGCATACACTTAGGCCTAAAGGGGACTTGACCCCAACACTGCACATGCGCCTTTGTGGCCAACTGCTCTTGGTTCCCATGGTTTTGTATTGCACATGCGTGTTTCCCAGGCAGTTGTGGCGGTTTTCCTACTAGGCAGGGGGCGTGGCTTGATGACTCATTTTGATGATACTATTTCCAGGTAGTGTGGCTGACTGGAGAGTGGCATCTATTTCTAAAGGTAGGTGGACTCAATACAATGATCAGAGACAAACTCAGCAAGTCGGCTTGGCCTGTGTGATGTGAATGGCAAATGTTTGACTGGCCACCATGAGACACGTGTCACTGCCATCTGTGCAGAGTGACCTGAGGGGCCAGTCCAGGAGGCCCATGAAGGGGGAATGGGACGAGGAGGGGCATTTAAGATTTGTGCAGTGGCACTCTGGGAGATGTTTGGTCTCATAATGCTTTGTTTGGATATTTTTAAACCTTACTGGTCTTTTGCTTATATATTATGGATTCCATTTAGGTGTTTTCATGGATTTTGTGTATGTTTCTTTTCCTTTAATTTTTTTTCTCTTTGTTTTTTTCATCTTGGTTTGACTTTCCCCCCAATGGACGTCTTTGTTTGCCAGAGATAGAGAAAGAAGGCCTTGGGTTGAATAGGTTACAAAGGTGAGGGGATCAGGATGAGATGGGGGAGGGGAAACCAGCATCAGATTATAGGGGATAAAATTATTTTCAATAAAAAAGCAGTATGTGAGATGAATAGTCTCCAGTCTTAGAAAAAGTTGTCCATTACTGGGAAGGGGAGGGTTTAGAGCATCTATTCAGTACTCAGCCTATCTCCTTTCTTCCCTGAACTGTGCTGTGGGATGTTCTGTATGTTAAATGTGTTGCTCTGATTGGTTAATAAATAAAACACTGATTGGCCAGTAGCCAGGCAGGAAGTATAGGCGGGACAAGGAGAGAGGAGAATTCTGGGAAATGAAAGGCTGAGGCAGAGAGATGCTACCAGGCGCCGCCATGACAAGCGAGATGTACGGTACCGGTAAGCCACGAGCCACGTGACAACTTACAAACTAATAGATATGGGTTAATTTAAGATATAAGAACTAGATAACAAGAAGCCTGCCACAGCCATACAGTTTGTAAACAATATAAGTCTCTGTGTGTTTACTTGTTTGGGTCTAAGGGGCTGCGGGACTGGTGGGTGAGAGAGATTTGTCCTGACCGTGGGCCAGGCAGGACTGGAGAAAACTCCAGCAACAGAACTGGACACAGCTTCCCTGGATATGCTGGTCCTCATTGCTTCTTACCACTTATGATTCATGGACCTTTGGCCAGTCACCAGGGTCCAGACCTCAGGACTAAAGCCTGGGCTGGATGCTCTAGACATGGCTTTCCATGTTGAATGAGGCATCTGTCACCAATGAGGATCATGATGCCAGGAAGCTGCTTGTGAGTGTAAAGAGCCAGTGCTGGCTGTGGGGACTGAGTTTATCTCCAGAAACAGACATCACATGATATATGTGCATCTAGTCTGGCACCCACTTCACAGAGTGGAACATCCAGGTGTTTGCTTGCAGGATTCCAGAATATTTCCTCAGGTTCTTGTCTGTGGCCATGATGTACCTATAGGCCCTGCCTCTTTAGTTTCTCGTGGGGTTGCTGACTTGAGTAGGTAAGCTGGTGATTCTAGGATGCAGCGTCTATTGCTCAAAACCCCCTAGAGTATAAACAGGAGGCAAATCCAGATGTTGTGCAGTAGTATCCTAGCATAACAGCTGTCTTTATGAGATCAGCTGTGCCTGTTTGTAGGTGTATCACCTCAGCCCATAGATGGCAGGTATTCCATCCTAGAATCAAGGTCAAGGTCGGGTCATTGGACCCTCACTTGAGTAACTCCACCTGGCCATTTGCATATAATTCTGCACTAAGCACACATGGCCTGGACTCCAGGAAATGCCAGAGGGTGAGATTGAATAGGCTGAGGGAGGTGAATTGAGGGCTCTTGTACTAATACACACTTAGGCACTCAAACATTTACACACTCTCTCACATACATTAACATGCTCACAGATAATCATGCACACACACACACACACACACACACACACACACACACACACACACTTGTACTTGTAGTTGGCTAGTGTTTTGTCAACACAAGATAGAGTCATTTGGGAAGGGGAACCTCAATTGAGAAAATGCCTTAAACACATTGGCCTGTGGCCAAGTCTGTGGTGCATTTTTTGATGGATGATTGATGTCAGAGTGCACGAAAGACATGTAAACATGGTCATATACACACATAATCAATCACACAATCATACCTTTACACATTCTTCATCGTCCTTGATCTTAATGATACATTCTGTACTAGTTAGTTTTTATCAGCTTAATGCAAACCTAAACATTAAATGAGAAGAGGAACTTTCTCTGGCAGTTTGGTATGTGGTCATATCTGTGAGGCATTTTCTTTATGATGATGATGATGATGATGATGATGATGATGATGATGATATTTTCTATTCATTTTACATACCAACCACAGATTCCCCTGTTCTCCTTCCTCCCACCTCCTGCATTCCTCCTCAACCAACTCCCCATACCCACCTTCTCCAATGCAAGGTCTCCCATGGGGAGTCAGCAGAGCCGGGCACATTCAGTTGAGGCAGGTCTAAGCCCCTCTTCCCTGTACCAAGGCTGCGCAAAGTGTCCCACGATAGGCACTAGGCTCCAAAAAGCTGGCTCATGCACTGGGGATGGGTCCCAATCCCACTGCCTGGGGGCTCCCCAAACAGCTAAACAACTGTCTTACCTATACAGAGTACCTAGTTCAGTACCATGGGGGCTCCTCAGCTATTGGTCCACAGTTCATGTGTTTCTACTAGTTGGGCTAGTTGTCTCTGTACTTCTTCCCATCATGGTCTCCATGTCCCTTGCTCATGGAATCCCTCCTCTCTCTCATCGACTGGACTCCTGGAACTCGGCCTGGGACCCGGCTGTGGATCTCTGCATCTGCTTCCATCAGTCACTGGATGAGGGCTCTATGATGACAGTTAGGGTATTCAGCCATCTGGTCACCAGAGTAGGTCAGCTTAGGCACCCTCTCAACCATTGCCAGTAGTCTATGGTGGGCCCATCCTTGTGGATTCCTGGGAACTTCCCTAGCACTCTGTTTCTCCCTATTCCCATGATGTCTTCATTTATCATGGTATCTCTTTCCTTGCTCTCCTACTCTGTCCCTGTTCCAGCTTGAACCTCTCATTCCCCTATGTTCTCATCCCCCATCCCTTGCCCTCCATTACCACCCCCCCCCCCCAGTTTGCTCATGAAGATCTCATCTATTTCTCCTTTGCTGGGCAATCCATGCGTCCTTCCTAGGCATTTTCTTAGTTACTATTATTGAAGGAGGAACCAACCCACTGTGGGTGGTATTGTTCTTATGCACATGAGCATGGTCTAGATAAGAGAGGTAGCTGAGCACACGAGAAGATGCAAGCCAGAGGAAGCAAGCCAATAAGCAGCTTTACTCCACGGTTCCTGCTTTCAGGTCCTGCTTGGTGTTCTTGCCTTGGCTTCCTTCACTGGTGGATTAACCTGCAAGCTGAAATAAACACTTCCTTCCCAAGTTGCTTTTGTCTATGATGCCTATCACAGCAACAAAATGTAAATTGGTCATGATGCTACAAACTTGCACACTGCAAAACACACCCTCAATATACATTCTGCCACTGATACTCATGTGAACTCACATACTCTTCCATACTTTTCTTCTCTCACCCACAGTCACACACTCACACTTACTTTTGTGCTCATAAACACATGTTCTTGCATGGTGTCACTAACTCCTTACATGCACAACTACCTCACTGACACTCGCATACACTCAAGATACTTATACCATTGTCTGCTATACACTGTCACTTCTATGCACTCTTCACTCACATGCACACACACACACGCACACGCACGCACACACACACACACACACACACACACACACACACACACACACACCACTGCAATACACTTCCAAGTACATACCCAGAGAAACACAATCCTATACTCAAACCCATGTTCTTCAAATCATGCTCATATAGGCATGAGCAAACTTATGATCATATAAACACACACATCATGATACTTGAATGTACTATTATACTCACCCACACTCATGCTTATACACATGAGTCTCACATAAGCTCACAGTGTCAATCAGTGTCTTAAAATCACTGACCCTAACCTGTCCCTAGCCCAGTAATGATCTTAACCACAGCTCTAATTCTAAACCAAACCCTAACAGTATGACTAACTCTAACCCTATCCTGCCTGCAAGATGCACTAATGTAACAGTGACACAAAGCTTGTGGGAGTCACCAACCAGTCTGATTGGATTGAAGGCCCAATCCATGAGATGGAACTATCTCTAACATGGCTTGAGGGCCAAGAACCTGAGACTGCATAGCCCAGGGGCTTGGGAAAACAGAATAGTACTGCTCTGGCAATGGAAAATAGCAATAAAAACACTCTAATGACATTCTGCTAACTCATAGATCAGTGTCTCCTCAGCCATCAGAAACTTCCTCCTGCAGTGCATGGGAACAATAAGGAGACCCAGATCTAGACAATGTGCTGATACTGAGAGAGACATTAAAAACTCAGTCCTAAATGGGATGTCTCCACAAGAACTCTCCACTCAGTCCTCAGAGGACTCTTCAGAGGAGGCAGAAAGAGTGTAAGAGCCAGAGGGATGGAGGACACTGGGAAACAACAATGTCTTCTATACACAGAAGAACCAATGCACATATGAACTCAGACTGTGTGATCAAGCAAAGGGCCTGCATGGGAGAGGGCCAGATGGGGTCCCAGGGCTGAGAGGAGAAGAGGACACAATCTCAATTCTTACCTCCACTTGATAACTGCTCACAAATGAAAAATTAGTTATCTCCAATGGAATCTCCATGGGTATACAACCACTTGTGTGGACAGACCCCATGACCAGAAGTCAACACAAAATGAACTCAGTGGCGTTTTTGGAGGTTCTTTGCTGCATAATGCTTTTTCGGGGCATCATATTTATTCATTTGTTTGTTTGTTTGTTTGTTTTTTAACTTATTGGCCCTTTGCATATAAAGTTCTCCAGTTTTGTGCTTTCACGGGATTTCTGCATGCAGATGTGTGTGTGTGTGTGTGTGTGTGTGTGTGTGTGTGTGTGGTGTGTCTGCAACTATATATGTTTCTTTTCCTGGCCTAATCTTTGTTTTTTTTCTGTTTTGATTTGTTTGTTTTTTACTCTCTTATTTCATTTTATTATTATTTTTTAGATGCCTGTTTGTAGTATTATGAGAGAAACAAAGGGTATAGACTTGGGTGGGTGAGGAGGATCTGGAAGGAAATAGGGAGAGAAAAATATAATCAATATATTGTATGAAAAATCTGTTTTCAGCTATAAAGTAATCACTTTTATCTGAATATTTTCTCAAGGATCTTGAAGGTGGATTGTGGAATTGTTGCTGAATTCTCTGGCCCTCTTACGTGAAGGACAGATGCACCTTATGTGCAGAGGTTGGATCTGACTCCTTTTCCATTTATCTGCCTTATTTGTAACCCTAGCTTTGGTCCCAGGCTTCCTTTGGGAGATCACTCTGGCAGTTCACCCAAATTCAGGATTCCTCTGTGATAAGTGTTTCCGGTGTCCTCACAGGATGGGTTGTGCTTCTTGTCCAGTTTCTCATTTTCTCAGATGAGAGGACTCATGGGACTTCTTACTCCATCATGGCTGTGAGGAATGGCACTGGTTCCCTCCAGAATTCTGCTCTCAGACTGACTCTTTCAATCTCATCAGGACTAAAATTTCACAAAATTTCTGCCAAATTGTTGTGAGATATAGTTTCTTACGTGACCCAAACAAAATAAGCCTACCCCACTACTTGTGCTACTTTCTCTGGCAAAGTTGCTACTATGTTTTGATTCACAAAATTTCTGAGAGGAACAAGCAACAGCACAAAACCCCCAAATCTGTGCTGTAAGAATTCCAATTTAATTCTCCCTTTGTTCTCAGAAATCTGTTGACATCATAAAATACCTAATAAGATATTCTCTACCAGTGACTTATAAATTTTTTATAGTAATGTTGTGGTGTTATAATTTTCCTTATGAGGACTTATTTAAAAATACCATAAGTATAAACTGCACCTTCCTCATTTTCTAGGTTATACCTACTGTTGGCTTAAGTAACTATGATCTCCCGCCAGAATACAGGATACAGAGACCCACTAATCCTCCACCTAGCTTATCCTATATTCTAGAACAATTGGGAACAGAAATGGGTAAGGTAAATATATTTACATTTTTTTTTTTGGTTTTTCGAGACAGGGTTTCTCTGTGTAGCTTTGTGCCTTTCCTGGAGCTCACTTGGTAGCCCAGGCTGGCCTCGAACTCACAGAGATCCGCCTGCCTCTGCCTCCCGAGTGCTGGGATTAAAGGCGTGTGCCACCAACGCCCGGCTATATTTACATTTTTTTCAGGACAGAAGAATTAAAAATTCTCAGGTTCTTTCTATCAACATAGCAATTCAGCTATGTATGTCTACGTATGTGTTTGTGTGTGTACATTTTTCAAGAAAACTTAATTTTAGAAAAGATATAACATGCAGAACTGAGATGTGTGGAATTTTAAGAGAACTATTGAAGTAGTAGTTGTTAGCTTTTTATCTGTATCACAAGAAATGGCAAATTCTCAAAATCTATTTCATTCTCAACAACATCAGCTTAAGGAACAAAGTCATGACTACTTCCATTAGAAATCATTCCTGTATTTGCTCCATCTGCATTCCTCATTCCAGGGGTATGGGAAGGTAGAAGGAATTCTGTTCCTGACCATGAGACTTAACACTCCAGTCCTACAGATGACAACTGATTGTCCGTACTTCTATGGTGTACAGCCTGTATGTAGGTGTCAGGCGTTTCTTCAGGGTTAGCTCATGTCCCCAATATCACCATAATGCCGTCTAAGCAGCAATTGCCAGGATGATAGACTTCAAAATTTAAGAAAAGGGAAATACAGCTGTAATAATAATGGACCTATAGAATCTCACAAAGATACTAAATTTGATTTCTTCTCAATGCTATCAGTACACCTAGGAATCCAGGACATATGTAGCATTCCAGACACCTCATGGTCTGGGATCATCTCAACCTAAGAAGCTGCCCACGTATAAAGGGGAATGTCTGCCATCTAGCAGTAGCTCATCTGGCCCATATGCCCAAAATTCACATTTGACTAGTGATAATCCTTTCTATACATCACCTGCTATGCAAGAAGGAAAGAGAAGGGGAAGAGGAAAAGGTGAATTTATCCACTATATGGCAGGCTTTATGGGAATAATTTCAAGAATGTGCTCAGAGAGTTTAAGAGTTTACTATACTCTTAGGAGGCCAGTGAGAAGATTGTAGCTGGACAAGAGGCACTGGGTAGATTTGGAATCAATGCTCTAAGTAAATGATCCCCTGGAATACTCTGTATTGTGTTAAATAGTCTAGTTGTTTGTTTTACTCTTTATTCCTTTGGGGGGCCTGCCATACAACTCCTAAATAAATACACACAGAGGCTTATTATTACTTAAAAATGCCCAGCCTTAGCTTGGCTTATTTTTAACCAGCTTTTCTTAACTTAAATTAACCTGTCTACCTTTTGCCTCTGAGCTTTTTCCTTTCTCTTACTTCAGTATATCATACTTTCACTCTTACTCCATGGCTAGCTGTGTGGCTGTGTGGATGGCCCCTAGCTTCCTCCTCTCCTTGTTCTTGCTCCTCCTTCCCTTTCTCCCAGACTTTTCCTTTTATTTATTCTCTCTGCCTGCTAGCCCCACCTATCCTTTCTCCTGCCTTGCTATTGGCCATTCAGCTCTTTATTAGACCATCAGATGTTTTAGACAGGCAAAGTAACACAGCTTCACAGAGTTAAACAAATGCAACATAAAAGAATGCAACACATCTTTGCATCATTAAAACAAATGTTCCACAGCATAAACAAATGTAGAACATCTTAAATTAATATTCCACAGAAAAATAGAGTGATGAGCCTGTAAATGGAAATGATGGAGAGAAATAATAAATCAGCAGAGATGGAGGACTAAGACTAGAATCAATGTTCCTTCCTTTGGAGACATTAAGGAAAAGTAAGGTTATCAGAAGCTTTGTCTTAAATATCTCTCTCTTCCAAAATGCATATGTTGAAATATAGCCCAGTGGAGACTGCATCTGACAGCAGAGCCATTTACATGGAAAGATCGTCAGTGACTAGATAGGTATACTTACAAAAGTATCAGTATAGCTCCTGCTTTTGTTTCATGTGTTAACAGTGAGAAGACATCATTTATAAGCCAGTGTGGTACCCCAAAAGACACTGAATTCTCTGGAATCCTCAATTATATATCAGGCTCTATAACTATATAATTAGCTACCATTTGTTTGCAAGCTTA
>CABHPR010105510.1:0-13052 GCA_902168415.1 Peromyscus melanophrys
GTGTGTGTGTGTGTGTGTGTGTGTGTGTGTGTGAAGTTACCTCCACACTGGTGGCCCCTTCTTAATGGTAAGTTCAAAGCCAAGCCCAAAGTGAACAGGGCTCTGTCCCAGCCTTGTACTGGAGCTCTGGGCTTGTTGGAGCTGAAGGACATGCTCTAAGACTATTTCTGCACCGGGGCAATTTTTGTCTCCCAACTTGATTCTTCTGGTTGTGCTCACCCAGAGTCAGGGTGGAGGACATTAGGTGTTACTTCAAGCCTTTTACTTCCTTTAAAAGAGAAGTCACAGAAAACTAGGGGGTGGGGGGTGGGGGGAAGGTTCATGTGAGCTGCCCAGGGAGAAAGAACCTAGGACTTGAATGACAGGGAAAACCTAACTGGAATGAAGCATGGCACATGCTGAGTCTCATGAGAGTTCTGTTCAAACTCCTGACGCTCCAAGGCTACCTAACGGAGGTGACTGACGTACCAAGTCAGCAACAAATGGAGACAAGTATTCAGTATGCTCACACCAAGAAGCTGGTTCAGTGCAGACCTTGGTGTGCAGAAGCTGAGGGGAACCCAGACCTGCCTGCTGGAGATGATGCTTCCTGTCCTGTTGATGCTGTCTGCTCTTTAGGCACCTAGAGAGGTAGGCTGGCAGCCTCAGTGGGAGGGTCATGTGGGCTCCATGATGTTTCTGGCCCTGTGTGGTGGGTGAGCCTGGTGCTTAAAGGGGCCAGGACATGCATCTTCCTACACTAGGGCAACATTTGGTAGCAGCAATTCTGTAATTTCTGCTTTTAGAGAATAAGGTAAAATACTTCAGTTATCACAGCTGCAAGAGTAGCTGTGTGATCTACAAGTGATGTTTGAAGGGCAAACGAAAGGGTTAAAATGTGTGGTCTCAAGAACCGTGAGACTGCTACCTGCGCCACATACAGAGGATTCCTGGAGCTGGGGGGCTCAAATCTGAACGCCAGGTCGGGCAGGCAGACACATGTCTTCCATCCCAGTGGCATTCCCCATCAATGAATTCACACCATAAATATCTTTTATCCTTAAAATTCTTTTTTTTTTTTTTTTTTTTATTTTTTTTTAGGCGAGGGTTTTTCTCTGTGTAGCTTTGCGCCTTTCCTGGAACTCACTTGGTAGCCCAGGCTGGCCTCGAACTCACAGAGATCCACCTGCCTCTGCCTCCCGAGTGCTGGGATTAAAGGCGTGCGCCACCACCGCCCGGCCCTTATCCTTAAAATTCTTTTCCTTAAAGTTCAGTTAGTAGAGCCTGCAAGATGGCCTGGCAGGTAACAGCGCTGCTCTCACACCAGGCCAGCCTGGTGACCCAAGTTCAGTCCCTGGAATCCATGTAAAGGTGGAGGAGAGAACCTACTCTATGAAGTTGTCTCTGACCTCCATCTATGCTCTGTGGAGCATGCGTGAGCGCGCGTGCACACACACACACACACACACACACACACACACACACACACACACACTCTAATAAATAGTATACAAACTAAAAAGAGGTTAGTTAGGACAGGCGACTCTTGGGGTAGAAAGGTATGTCTGGCGAATTAATGTTTTAGCTGTCTCCACATATCTAACGACAAACCCGCGTCTGCTGTGTCCCTAATCAAGGTGAAGATGGCGAGTGAGATGCTGGAGTGGTATACTTTATGTCCCTTATGGCCACCAGGATGAGGAGGAAGCTAGGCTGTTGCAGTAGGGCTGGGATCCAGCTGGAACTTGAGGTCCCCTTAGCCCAGGGAAGGATGGAGGTCATAGAAGAAAAGCCATGAGCATGCCACACCATTCTCTCGAGGGGCATGAGCAGCTCTTGAAGGTCAGGGTGCAGGGGACTGAGCTCAGGTCCTCTGAAAAAACAAGTGATCTTGATCACTGAGCCATCTCCAGCCCAGCCCCATGGATGATTCGAGATTTAAATCTTGTTCTTTTTAGATTTATTTATTTTATATGCACGAGTGTTTTGCCTGCATGTGTGCATGTGCCCGCCTGGTGCCCGAAGAGGTCAGAAGGAGGTGTCAGATCCCTTGGAACTGGAGTTATGGATGGCTGTGAGCTGCCACGTAGGTGCTGGGAACTGAACCGTCCTCAGAAGGACCATCAATGCCCTTAACCACTGAGCCATCGATCCACCCCAGAGTGATTAAATCTTAAGAGCAATCTGGGAGGAAGCACACACGAGCTACTGAGGAGCAGGGGTGAGAACTGTGAAGCTCCCCAGAAGATAGTAACGAAGCGTCCCTGGTGCCTTTAACCACGGCGATATAATAGGGTTTCAAGCTAACGACAGCTGGGAGACTCCAGATGGACTAATAGGCCTACAATAAAAAATTAGGGTTTCAGCTTTCAGACACCATAAGAATACGTAATAGCAAGGTCCAGAAAAGGGAAAAATATTTGCTATATAAATATTGCTCACTTCCATTGGAACAGTTAAAGAGCTTTTAAAGTCAGCCTGTAACAGTAAGACAAATACCCATAGCATAAAAGACAAAAACATTTTTTAAAAAGAATTTATGATGCCTATTTTTTTAAGATTTATTATTATTTTTTATGTGCATTGGTATTTTGTCTGCATGTATGTCTGTGTTAGGGTGCCAGATTCCCTGGAACTTTTTTTTTTTTTTAAATAGACAACTTCACAAATTGGTATCTGAGGGCTGGCAGGATGGCTCAGTGGGTCAAGATGGTCCCAGGCCTGACGACCTGGGTTTGATCCTCAGGCCCCACATGGTAGAAGAAGAGAGCGCTTCTACAAATCGTCCATTAATTTCCATATGCACTGCCTCCCAACAAACAAGTAAATAAATGTAAAAAAAAAGATTTAAAAACAGCCTGTATACCGAAAAGTTTGATAACAGAAGTGACTAGGGAATGCAAATTCAAATTCCAAGAAAATAGCACTACACAGCCACCAGGATTGTAAAGTAAAACCACCACCCCCACAACATGTCCCCAAAGTTCCTGAACAGCCACACAATGCTGAAGAGAACATAAACTGATACCTATTTTGGAAGCCAGTTCAGCTACTTATTACAGAGTCAGGCACACATTCTCCGTAAACGAGGAAAACAAGGGCATGCACCCACACAGGGCTCTGCACAAATGTCTCGCTGCGTCACTCAGGCTGGCCTCGAACTCCCAGTCCTCTGTTTCGGCCTCCCTGCTGCCAGAACCACTTGCACTCAACACACCTTACTTGTAACATGGTTATTTTGTTAAATTACTCATAGGAGCATGAGTGTGCACGACACACATACAGAGGGACACAGACATTGGCTGCATGATGAGTTTCACTTGGTCTGAAACCCTGCCTACAGTTTCTAATAATTCAGCACAGGGCAGATCTGGAACCTACTTACATGCTGGACACACCTGCAGGTGCAGCCACGGGATGCATGCATGTGTGCACTATGGCAGGTGCAGCCACGGGATGCATGCATGTGTGCACTACGGCAGGTGCAGCCACAGGATGCATGCATGTGTGCACTATGGCAGGTGCAGCCACGGGATGCATGCATGTGTGCACTATGGCAGGTGCAGCCACGGGATGCATGCATGTGTGCACTATGGCAGGTGCAGCCATACGGTTTGCTAGTTCAGCAACAGCACTGACTACAGATTTGAAAACCTGACTTCTTGTGTCAGCGGAAGTCATGGCAGAAGAGACTTAACCATAAATCTCTGCTTTCACCGTTTAGGGATATAACGCCTTACTTTTGCCTAACTAACTGATCTGAAGGCTGGAGTGGTCAAGTGGCTGAGTCCTGGGCCAAGGGACACAGGGTAGGGTATACAGACTTTGTCCTCCAGTAGATAACCTGCCAAAGGCATGCTCAAGTGCTCCTTCCTCCCTCATTTATGGGGGGAGGGTCACGACAAGTGAACATACTTTTGTTAGGGTGGAACACAGCCCTGGTCACATGCAGCTGGCTTTTCTACCACAGGGACACAATCCTATCCAATCTAGCCACTGTCACTTTTGTTGCCGCTGGACTGGGTTAATGCAGCTCAGCAGAAATTCCAACTCAAAGGTTCATTCAAGTTTTACCGTTTCACATATTCCTCTGGGTCACACACGCTATTAGCAGAGCAAGCACCTGAAACAGCCCCTTCAAGGCAGAGTTCCTGCAACACTCATGCCATCAGCGAGGGAATGTCTATGCACAGGTAGCTGTTGAGACCCTCAAAGAAGATCTGCATGCCCCCAAATACTTCATTCTCTACCAGCTGTTAAAATTAAACTGTTTGGTTGATTTGATTTCTAGCTCTGCTTTATTTTGTGTCTGTGTGAGGGAACACCACATGTGCAGTGTCTGCAGAGGCCAGAGGAGGATGTCAGGTCCCTAGAGCTGGAGTTACAGGAGGTTGTGAGCCATCTGACCTGAGTGCTGGGAATTGAACTTGGGTTCTCTGCAAGAGCAGAAAGCACTTTTAACCACAGAGCCACGTCTCCAGTCTTCTAATTCTACTTTTAAAAGGAATATGGTAAAATATAAACCATTTTATTTATTTCATTTGATTATGCTTTTTTGAGGCAAGGTCTCATATAGCCCAATGTCTCAGTTGTTAGGGTTACTATTGCTGTGATGAAACACCATGATCAAAAGCAACTTGTGGGAAGGAAAGGGTTTATGTGGCTTATTCTTACATGTATAGTCCATCTCTGAGGGAAGTCAGGACAGGAACTCAAACAGGGCAGGAACCTGAAGGCAGGAGCTGATGCAGAGGCCATGGAGAGGTGCTGCTCACTGGCTTGCTCCCCGTGGCTTGCTCAGACTGTTTTCCTATAGCACCTAAGACCCTAGGGATGGCACCACCCACAATGGGCTGGGCCCTCCCCCATCAATCACTAATTGAGAAAACACCCCACAGCTAGATCTCATAGAAGCCTTTTCTCAATTGGGGTTCCTTCCTTTCAGACGACTCTAGCCTGTGCCAAGTTGAACTTGGTGTTTAGGCTGAGCCTGAACTCTTGATCCTCTTGCCTCCACTTCTCAGATACAGGGAGACAGGTGTGTGTTACTGTGCCTGGCTTCATCCTTCTTATAAAAGATATTTAATTGACACAAAACTTCGTGTATCCAGGATGTCCAACCCACTGATTTAATATATGGATATGGTGTACTGAATAACACAAATTAATTAAACATCATCACTACCCATAGCTACTCTGTGTGTGTGTGTGTGTGTGTGTGTGTGTGTGTGTGTGTGTGTGAGAGAGAGAGAGAGAGAGAGAGAGAGAGAGAGAGAGAGAGAGAGAGAGAGAGAGATAGATAGAGATATTTAAATCCTGCTGTCATAAATTCTAAGTTAATTGTAGAGAACTCTAACTGGGCCATTATCCTGCACATTAGATCTCACCCACCTGGCTTTACCTCAAACTTGGTTCCCACAAACTTCTACTGTATTGTCTGCCAAGAGTTCATTCTGTTTATTTGTTTGTTTGTTTACATGTAAGAATATGTGGTATGCTGGGTGGTGGTGGTGCATGCCTTTAATCCCAGCACTTGAGAAGCAGAGGCAGGTGGATCTCTGTGAGTTAAAGGCCAGCCTGGTCTACAGAGTTCCAGGACAGCCAGGGCTGTTACACAGAAAACCTGTCTCAAACCCCGGCCCCCCACAAAAAGAATATGTGGCATTTGTCTTTCTTTGTTTGAGTTATTTCATTTAATATCTCATCCTTCACATTGTCTCATACTGTCAAAATGACAAGGGTATCTTTTTAAAGACTAAGTCAGCTGCATGTACCCACCACACTGTCTTCTTTGTAAGGACTGAGTAACAGTTACCTGCATGCACCCACCACATTCTCTTTATCTCTGGACCCAGAAATGGATACTCAGGCTGACTGTACCGCCCTGTGATGAACAAGGCTGTAAAGAACATGGGAGTCTAACTTTCTCTATGCTACTGACTTCCGTTCTGGTTGGATCATGTGGAAATTTCAGTTTTAATATCTTGAAGTACCTCCAGGTTGCTTTCTATAATGGCTTACTAATTTCCATTCACTGCAGTCACTGCTATAGCCTGTCTTTCTGTTAACAGCCATCCCAACAGGAATGAGGTGACATTCTCTGTGGTTTCATTTGAGGCAACTTCCAGTTCTTCAGCTCAGACTAGATCTGAACACAATTTGCCATCTATAGGATAGATATATATACAACACAGTGTGAGACAGAGCACCCAGAACCACGGTGAGAGCACTGAGAAGGGCAGCTGGTGCAGACATTACAGACAATTTGTGCAGAAGTTCTGTAAAGACAGAGCTATTATATGAGGTGGATTTGGTGGCTCACGACTGTGATCCCACACTTGGGAGGCTGAGACAGGAGGACTGTGAGTTTGTTGTTAGCCTGAGTTACCAGTAAGTTCAAGGACAACCTGGGCTATGCAGCAAAACCCTGTCTCAAAAACAAACACAAAACAACAACAACAAAACCACCATGTAATCCAGCTATATCATTCCAGGTTTATCCTAGAAGGAAGTCAAGCATCTGAAGTCAGCACCCCACAGAGATCCCTGCCATCCACATGTACTATAGAACAACCAAGTGATCCCTGTCATCCACATGTACTGTAGAACAATCCAGAGATCCCCATCATCCACATGTACTGTAGCACGGCACAGAGATCCCTGTCATCCACATGTACTGCAGCACGGCACAGAGATCCCTGTCATCCACATGTACTGTAGAACAACCCAGAGATCCCCATCATCCACATGTACTGCAGCACGGCACAGAGATCCCTGTCATCCACATGTACTGTAGAACAACCCAGAGATCCCCATCATCCACATGTACTGCAGCACAGCACAGCACAGAGATCCCTGTCATCCACATGTACTGCAGCACAGCACAGAGATCCCTATCATCCACATGTACTGCAGCACAGCACAGAGATCCTTGCCATCCACATGTACTGCAGCACCCCACAGAGATCCCTGTCATCCAAATGCACTCCCACACTAGACCCACAACAGTCAGGGTTAGGGTTAGGGCAGAACCAGCCTAGATGCCATCAACAGATAAGTGGATAAAGATGGTCTATAAACACACTGGAGTTTTCTGCAGCCATAAAGGAGAACAAAGTCAAACCATTTGCAGGGAAATGCACCGAAATAAAGCAGAACCTGAAAGACAAATATTTCATGGTTCCTGGACAATGAGGACTCTACATTAAAAAATTAGAAGTAAATAATGTGCTGTTGCCATCACACATTTTCTAATGATTTTTGATTGTTTCTAATGGTTGCATAAGAAAATGCTACTCTACTATGCAGAAAACATCTGCATACCTGTTTATAAACATATAGCTGTACACACATTTACGTGTATAAAATAAGAATTGTAATATAAAGCGGCAGGACAAAGTCCTTGATTCTGTTTTTCTTTCTAAAACAAAAACATTTTTCATGGGAAAAAAAATACAAGATATGAAAGTAGAAAGGGGACTTTATTGGGGGGAAGGGAAGGGAGGGGGAGCAAGAGAGGATAATAGAAAAGTGAAAAAAAACTTATGATCTCTTTCATATGTGGAGCCTAGATTTTACATACACACACACACACACACACACACACACACACACACACACACACACACACACACACGCCATGACAAGCAGAACGGACTTTGGAGGAGAGAAGCTGGGTGGTGACAGAGAGGACAGGGGAGGAAGATGGGAGGTGAATGTGAGCACAGAACATGCTATCCGAGTACGGAAATGTCACGGTGAAAACCTATGGTATTGTTTGCTTGCTACACAGGATGAGAAGGAATGAATGTCATCTGTGCTGGCTGGTTCTATGTCACCTTGACACAGGCTAGAGTCACAAGAGAGAAGGGAGCCCCATCTGAGAAAATGCTTCCAGAACATCAGGCTGCAGTCAACCTGTAGGGCATTTTCTTAATTAGTGATTGATGGGAAGGACCCAGCCCATTGTGGGTGGTGCCATCCCTGAGCTGGTGGTCCTGGGTTCTGTAAGAAAGCAGGCTGAGCAAATCATGATGAGCAAGCCAGTAAGTAGCACTCCTCCACGGCCTCTGCATCAGCTCCTGCCTCCAGGTTCCTGCCCTGCTTGAGTTCCTGTCCTGACATCCTTTGATGATGAACTGTTATATGGAACCATGAGTGAAATAAACCCTTTCTTCCCCCAAGTTGCCTCTGGTCATGGTATTTTATCACAGTAATAGTCACCCTAACTAAGACACCATCCAGCAGAGCACTTGGATGAAAACATGCATGTCCTTGCGGGACACTACTATAGCTGAACACAACTTTGCAAACATATCTCTAAGGCCTCTCTAACTTAACTGGATTGCCAATGAAGTCGCTTAATAAATAAGTAATAGAAATTTATCCCATAATTAGGAGACTTTTAATTAGATAACTGAGATGAGCCACTTGGAAAACAAACCTCAACGTGTTTTGGGAGCTGATTTAGAACAAAGGACACTCGAACCAAGGCAGTGTCAGAGGGAGGACAGCTGATGGGCGTCTTGTACACTCGAGTTCCCAGGAGAAAGCCACGCCCACATTGAAGGCTCTGTAAGGTTGACTAATTAGAATGGTGGTTCTCAACCTTCCTAATGCCTTGACCCTCTGAAACAGCTTCTCGTGTTGTGGTGACCCCTAACCATAAAATTATTTTGGTTGCTACTTAGTAACTGTAATTTTGCTACTGCTATAAATTGTAATGTAAATATCTGGGTTATCTGCTGGTCTTAGGTGAGCCCTGTGAAAGAGCTGTTTGAGAAGGGGTCACCACCCACAGGTTGAGAAATTGCAGAAGGCTGGAAAGCTCCAGACTCAGAACCACAGCCATCTAGAGATTTTCATTGCCTTCAGTCACCCACGATCCCGCACTGGGTCTGACCTAATCTCCCACTATCAGGTAAACCTTTGAAATGCACTCTTTTCTTGTATAAAGATTTATTTTTAGTTGTGTGTGTGTATGTGTGTGTGTGTCTCTGTCTGTCTAGGGGTGGGGGTGGAGGTGGGGTATGTGCACCAGTGCAATGCTTGCAGAAGCCAGAGGAGGGTATTGGCTCCTTTGGAGCTGCAGTTATAGGCAGCTGTAAGCTGCCTGATGTCGGTGCTGGGAACTGTGGAACTCTAGTCCTCTGGAATACCAAACACTACCAACCACTGAGCCATCTCTCCAGCCCTAGAACGCATTCTTTCTTTATTTAATTTCTTCCAAAATTTATTTACATTCTGCTCGGGAGGCTAGAGTTATAGCTGCTGCCAAGTCTCTGTTGCACACATTTCTAGAAAGAGGTGAAATGGGGTGAGATATGGACACAGAAACATTCCACACCCTACCTGAATATTGTCAAACTTGAGGCCAGGCATGGTGAGGTTCTCCTTGTCTATGAAGACAGTGCCATACTGCTGGGTGGCTACCTTCATCAGGACCTCTCTGGTCTCCTGGCTGGGAAGCCATGCATCATTCCTCCGGTCCATCTCGCTCATGCTCAGGGCTGTGGCGAAGGGGTCGTCACTCCCGGCAAACACAGCCTGGATCTGTGAGAATGGCTTTGGAGACTCAGGGACATCCAGAGGTGCTGGGGAAACACCCGATTCTGATCTCTCCATCCTTGTAGAGTATGATGGGCTGGTGGAACCTGGCGACTTTTCTCCCACAGGGCCAGCGAGTGAAGACAGCTTTTCTGGAACCGGGGAACCTGCATTGGGGTTACTGACTGAAATGAAAGGAGAAGTCGTGAAGGAGTCAAAGAAGTCAGAGGCCAAGGAATTGGAGCTCACTGTATCTCCAAAAAATGTACTCAGGCTGGGACTGGGCTGGACCATCGGAGGAGGGGTCTTGGCTGAGGTCTCACTGGTGCTACTGAAACTCGGAGATTTCACCATCTGGGACTCGAAGCCATCCTGCAGAAACAGGTGCGGCTGAGCGGGAGTCGGGGTGGCCTGGCTGAAGATGGTGCAGACAGGGACAGGCTCGTCTTTGGAGGAGGACTGACTGGATGACACTTCTGAGGTCCGTTCTTCTGGGTGGGCTTGGCCATCCCTGGGCCCCACGTCCCCCGCGCCCACATTCTCCAGGGCGGGCATGCCCATCACATCTTCCTGCGTCGAGTCTTCTTTCAGAGATGCTCTGCTATCAGGTGTCATGTCTGAAACGTCTCTGGGCGTATCGTCTCCATCGGTCTCACTGCCATTACTCAGGGTGTCCGCCACTTCTCTGTCTGTGGCAGTGGGCAGCCCGCAATCGGTGGCATCTCCTGGGGGCTCCGCAACGTCCTGCAGACAGCCGAGGAGGTCACCCACATCACCCTCGCTGTTGTTGGGAGAGTCGGAGATGAGCACGCTCTCCATCATGTGCTCATTGAGCTTATCTGCGAAACTGCGAGAGTCTTCGGAGGACGGCTCCTTCTCTTCGGATCCAAACTCATCTCCACCAAGGTCGATGGTCTCCTCGTGATACAGCAGCTGGCCCTCCTCCCCAGACACTGGCTCAGGGATATTTTCAGGCCCCGCCTGGGCTGGAGGAGATGCCTCACCTGGGCTCTGTTCACCATCTTTAGCTTCTTCCATGTTGCCTAAAGATAGATGAGATGATGGGCTGTGTTACTTTTATCTTGTTGCTCAGTGGAACAAAGGTTTTAAAAGTTCTGCATCCAAATGCTACAAAACTAGACATTTCTTTCTCTAGTTTATTTACTTATTTTTAATTGTGATAAAGTACACACAAATTTACTGCTCACCATCTTTAAGCATGCAGTT
The DNA here is from genome assembly GCA_902168415.1 of Peromyscus melanophrys. Taxonomy (NCBI): domain Eukaryota; kingdom Metazoa; phylum Chordata; class Mammalia; order Rodentia; family Cricetidae; genus Peromyscus; species Peromyscus melanophrys. Next base: position 10,753 of record CABHPR010105510.1, read on the forward strand.
CGGCAATGTTTAGTGCATTCTCGCTGCTGTCCAATCAACTTCTAGAATTTTGATCATCTTGCAAAACAAAAAATTCTACACCCATTAAATCTACCCCACCCCATTCACACCAGGACAACTACCACCCTACTCCCGTCTGTTTTAGATTTCTAGGGACCTCATTTAAGTAGCTCATAAAGCACTCATCCACTGTAATGTATGTCGTTATCTGTGGAAGCTGCAATACGCCCCCTCCCCCATCTCAGGCCCAATCACGTCTGCCTCACAGTGTCCTCCAAGGGCCCTTGTCTAGGTACAGGCTGAGAACAGCAACACATCTTGGCAGTAAAAACATGCTCTTGAGCACAGGTAGAAGGTAACCATTGGCAACAGACACCGGGGAAACTCATCCATGGAGAGACTGCTCTGCTCTGCCCAAGAACCTCAATCCAGACTTCCCCAGCAGATTCTGCAGGATGATGTCCTCTGCTCACTCTCTCAGTCAGACTACTTCGGTCTTCCCTGCTGGATGTTGCGAGCTCTGACTGGATGAGGTTTTGCTGCTTTTGATGACACTTGTTGCCTTTGTCTGCTGGGTGTTACCTGCTCTCTTTGCTTGCTAAATGCTCACTCATCCAAACTGCAAGCATGGCTACCACAGCTCATTCTCCACACCATACAGAACACCCACGCTGCAGCATGCATGGGCTTTCCTTCCCTCTGACAGGAGGATAACACTGCATGGCAGGCATGTGGCAGCTGGTTTATCCCTTTACCCATTACCATACCCTTGGGTTTCTTCTAGCCTCTAGTGCCGGTGCACACTGTTGCTGCTGCTGCTGCTGCTGCTGGGAACAGGATGTGCGAACGCACCTTTGAGATTCTAATTTCAGTTCTTTGGTACATCCTACTCCAGTGCCCAGAGAGGGAAGTGCTAGATCATATGGTAATCATGGCTTTTGCTTGTGCGTTTGTGTTTGTGTCCCCTCCTCTCCCCAGGGTTTCTCTGTGTAGCCCTGGCTGGCCTTGAACTCAGAGGTCTGCTAATCTCTGCCTTCAGAGTGCTGGGATTAAAAACATATGCCATCACTGACTGACGGTAATCACTTTTTTATTTTAACGAGGAACTGCAGATTTTCCATGTCAGCAGAACTCCTTTCCATTCCCTGTAACAGTGTACATATGCCCCAACTTTACTACATACTGGCTGGCTGACATTTATGTTTGTTTTGACTTAGCTTTTTTTGTTTTGGTTTGTTTGTTTCTGGAGACAGGTGGTCTCTGTGTAACAGCCCTACCTGTCCTGGAACTCACTTTGTAGACCAGGGTGGCCTCGAGCTCACAGAGATTTGCCTGCTTCTGCCCTCCAAGTGATACGATTAAAGGCGTGTGCCACCATGCCCGGCTTTACTTAGCTTTTTATTATGTGTGAGAATTTGTTTTTATAAATCAAGGACTTAGGGAACCTACGCTGGCCTTAAATTTGTTAGGTAACAGAAGACGACCTCGAACTCCTGATCCTCCTGCCTCCGCTTCCCAAATGCTGATGCAGGCGCCGCACCAACACTCCCGTTCTCTCCTTCCTTCCTTCCTTCTTTTCTTTTTGAGATGGGGGTCCCCCTATTTAGCCCAGGCTGACCTCAAACGTAGCAGTCTTCCTGAATCACTTTGCTCAGCCAACACTCTTGCTCAAGTTAAGCCGGTCTGTTAAGGCACCCCGCGTCTGGCTTACAGCGTTGTCTAACTGTGGGGAGATGAGACACCGAGGACGGCAGGAGCAAAAGTTGGGGTGAAACAAAAACGTACCATGAGCATTGGTATGTAAACACGGGCACCTACTATGCACGCAGTGAACCTGGTCCTCACTTTGGACATGAGAAACTGAGGCCGGGAGGGCGTGTACTTGGTCCAAAACCAGAAACCACAGGGGACACAGAGTTGGCTAAAGCCAAAAGGCAACCCCTGCTGGGGCCGCCACAGACGGGCAGGTCCCAGGCCGGCGTGGGGGCGAGCGGGGACGACGCGCGCGGACGCCGCCCTCCGTGGGAAGGTCGAGGGCCCCGGCGACCCCTCCGGACTGCGGCCCACTGCTCACCTGCCACCCGCCCCCAGGGGGCGGATCACCCGCGGCTGCAAAGGGCCCGAAGAGATGACTGACGACCTGAAGCCGACTCAAGAGCCAAGTTCCCACGGGCGTATGCGCCTGCGCGGGCCGGCTAGTAAAGCCCGACTTCCGCATATGCTCAGTTCGGGCGCTCCCAATAGAAGCCGGAAGCCAGCGCATTTCCGGTTCATGAGCGGTGGGCGGGACCTAAAGGCAA
>CABHPR010105511.1:0-22131 GCA_902168415.1 Peromyscus melanophrys
TTAAATCAGGGAGTTCAAATTTTCAAACTTGAAGCTTAGGTGGGAAATTCTAGATGGCTGCTATCAATCTGAGTGTTACTTGTTTAAATAGGGAAAGTTTAAGAATTAGCTTATAGCATGGAAATGATCGAACGTTGGTGTGTTCCTGCAGTGGGATGCTACTGAGATGTGCGGAGCCATGAGGTAGAGTCTTTTGAACTCTACTAGTAGAAAAATTTCATTTTCTAAATTTATGTGTTGATATGGGGCAAAAGTGCTAGATAAAACACGTATAGTTCAGCCGGGCGGTGGTGGCACACGCCTTTATTCCCAACAGAGACAGGCAGATCTCTGAGTTTGAGGCCAGCCTGGTCTACAGATCGAGATCCAGGACAGGCACCAAAACTACACAGATCAACCCTGTCTCCAAAACCAAAACCAAAACAAACAAAAAATCATGTATAGTTCAAATTTAGTTTTCTGTTAAACCTGAGGCTTGTGTGTGTGTGTGTGTGTGTGTGTGCAGTGCAGGAAGAACTCATGATCCGCTGGTGGGCACTGCTGGTTTGAAGGAACTTGTGTTACTGTTTTTCCATTTATTTATTTGGATAACTATGAATCACCATGACTTTATTACATTTCCTTTGTTGCTTTAACTTTAGTTTTAAATGTGACAGTTAGGGGCTGAAGAGATGGCTTAGTGGCTGAGAGCACTTGTTCTTGCAGAGGGCCTAGCTTCCCAGAACACACATGGTGGTGGACAGCTATCTGTAACTCCCGGTTCTAGGGGACCTCTTCTCACCTCTTCCAGCAGGTGGTGCACTCACACAGGCAGAACAGTCACACATAAAATAAATAAATCTCAAAAGAGAATGGTGACACAATCTCTCAGATATGACCATTCTGTTAATCCGATACCTTTTTGTTTTGTTTTGTTTTGTTTTGTTTTTTTGGTTTTTCGAGACAGGGTTTCTCTGTGTAGCTTTGCACCTTTCCTGAAACTTGCTTTGGACACCAGACTAGTCTCGAACTCACAGAGATCCACCTGGCTCTGCCTCCCGAGTGCTGGGATTAAAGGCGTGTGCCACTACCGCCCGGCAATCCAATACTTTTTAACTAGAAGAAAATGTGAACTTTTCAAGAGTTATGCTCTACTATTTTCTGACAGTTCATGAACACTGCGTATAGTTGCAGTCTCTGAACAGTATTAAAATTGGGACTATTGTGTGGAATCTGCTTTAATTAAAAATAATCTATTTTGCTGTACTTGTGGGATGTAGTGGGGTGTCTCTGGATTCTTAAGTTTTATCGTACACAAAATAAACTAGCTGTAATCTAACTGGTGTGTGCCGCTCAGTACAAGTTGTAGGTTAAAATTGTAACATGCTGTAGTTCCCTTCAGTTGCTTGATTCCTTCAGTCTTACAAGTTCGATTGATGGCAATCAACTTTTTAAGTTCTGTAACTATCTCTTAGTTAAAATGTAAAGAAATCAAACTTGGGGGCTAGAGAGATGGCTCAGCCATTAGGAAGGAGCCCTGGCTGTTTTTCCAGGGGACCTGGGCTAATTTCCCAACACCTACATGGCAGCTCACAATCCTCTGTAACTCCAGTTCCAGGGAATCCAACTCTTGGCAAGTGGTACCAGACAAACATGCAGGCAAAATACCAGTATACATAAAATTAAACAATGGAGCTGGGTGGTGGTAGCATATGCCTTTAATCTCAGTGGCAGAGGTAGGTAGATTTCTGAGTTCAAGGCTACAGAACAAAACTCTCTGGAAAAAAAACAAAGGAAATTTTAAAAAAATTTACAATGTATAGCGATTCATTTTTTTGTTTTGTTTTTGTTTTGGAAAACAGGGTTTTCTCTATGTAGCCCAGGCTGTCCTGGAACTCACTCTGTAGACCAGACTCAGAAATCCACCTCCTGCTTCCTGAGTGTTGGGATTAAAGGCACGTGCTACCACTGCTGGGCTAGAGATTACATTTAGTTATATTTTAATACATATATACGTATGAGAGAGAGGCTGACCTTAAACTTGCAGTGTAGTCTGGATAACCCAACCTTGACTTTCTTTTTTTTTCTTTTTTTTTTTTTTTTTTTGAGACAGGGTTTCTCTGTGTAGCTTTGCGCCTTTCCTGGAACTCACTCTGTAGTTCAGGTTGGCCTCAAACTCACAGAGATCCACCTGCCTCTGCCTCCCAAGTGCTGGGACTAAAGGCGTGCGCATGCGCCACCACTACCCGGCAAACCTTGACTTTGTAATTCTGCCTCCACCTCACAGTGCTGAGATTACAGGCATGCCCCCACATCTGCTTTGATGTAGTGCTGGGAAGCTAACCGAGGGCTTGCTAGGTAAGCACTCCTACCAGCTGAGACTGGACTAAATTAAAACAGCAGCAGATCCTTACCTGCAGAGTTCCATAATAATTGCAGTGCTTTCTTTTCATGAAAAGTGCCTATGAAATTATAACTGAATAAGTGTTCATGTGTAACTGTTCTGTGATGTTATTGGTCTGACAATTACCAGCTGTATTGCCATAAAATTAGGCATAGCTGTATATTGTCTTGTGTCATGGTTAGCGTGCTCTTTTACAGTGCCAATTAGATTAACTATTTCAGGGGTGTTTGGTAAGGGGAGTGTAGATTTGAGGATTGATCTGCCGTATCCTGTTGGAATTGTTTTATCATACAGAGTATTGGTGTTGAAACAAAAATCTTTACTTTACTCTTGATTTTATGTGAATCCGTATCAAGAAAGTCTCTAAAGTGGGTCGGAGGGTATAGCTTGGTTGATAAGAACGCTTGCCTGGCACACACAGAGCACAAAGAAACTGGGCGCGGGGGCACATGACCTGTAATCCAGCAATGGAGAGGTGAGCACGCAAGGGTCTATTTTTAATTATGTATACGTTTGTGTATACGTGCACATTGAGTGCAGGTGCCTGAGGAGGGCAGGCACCCGATACCCCTGAAGCTGGAGCCATGGGCTGTTAGGATCCACCATGTGTAGATGCTGGGAACCTGACTTGAGTTCTGGAAGAGTAGTACAAACTACCACTTAACACGTATCAATACAAAAGATGTTTAGGAGCTTAGGGAAAAAAATAGAATCAACTTAAATATCAAATAGGAGCAGAAAAAATACAGGAAGGGTTCTCAAAGGCTGTAACTAGGTTTACTATTAATTTGACCAAAACTTAGGCTGTATAAGAAAACTAGCTCATTTCAATAAGAGAATTGTATTTCTCTACCTGTATTTTACATGAATACTTGTGGAATGTACCTGATTATGTCTAAACTGCCACTTGAAGAAAACTGGTTTATTGCAGGTTTTGAATGAGAAGAAACTTCAAGAGGTTGATAGTTTATGGAAAGAATTTGAAACTCCGGAAAAAGCAAATAAAATGTAAGTAATATTGAATCTAAGGATTTAGGCGTTTACACTAAGTTGTGGGTATCTCCCCTTTGGATGTTATTTTCAGCTTTTTGGATTTTGGAACATAAGCTATCACAGCTAATTTGTATTGTAGACCACAGTGGACAGTGCCCCAAGATTAATGTTTTATGAGATATTTGAAGAGGCTAACGTGAATTAAGTGTAAATTTCTTTTAAAAGCAGTAACTGTAGCTGGACAGTGGTAGCACACCCCTTTAATCCCACTATTAGGGAGGCAAAGACAGGTGGAGCTCTGTGAATTCAAGGCCAGCCTGGTCTACAAGGCGAGTTCCAAGACAGCTCCAACTCTTACACAGAGAAACCCTGTCTCAAATAAATAAAAATAAAAGAAGGGAGTAATTATACAAAGCATGGAAGAGTTTTAGTTTTTGTGGACTAATAATTCAAACACTTTCTAACTTATTCTATATAGTGTATTCATCTTCCATGACTTTTATTCCTAGCTCTAAGGTATAATTAATTAGGTGGTAAATCCTTAAAAAGTACAGTATTTCCCCAAGGTCTTTTGACAAAATAACAACGGTGGTAACTAAATGGGTTGGGAGAGACTGGCAGGCTTTTTTTCAACATAGATTCAGGGTTGCTATTTCATCATTTGTGAATCACCTTGTAAAATAAGCTCATGGGTGAATGTGGTCCTGAGAAGAAACTCAGTGATCCTGTTGGTACTTGTGGATTAGGAGGGGTCATATCTATGGATGTCTGTATTGGTCATTCATCTGCTACTGCTAATAAATATACAAAAGAATAGAGAGTGATAAACCCAGAGAAAGGGCAGAATGAATAGAGTCATAGCAGTGTGGTGCTCCAGTGATAGCATTGTTAATTAATTGAGAGAGGTTCATGGTACACTGAAGAAAATCAAGCTTCAGAGTAATTGGCTTAATGCGATCCAGTTTATGTCTTTCTGGGTCCTTGAACATTTAGACAACTGCTGAGAGACTCAGATGGCACTTCATACAAGCAGAGACCAGGCAGAATAGGACCAAAATGGATAAAATCAGTACTTTGTTCTTAATGTCTGTGTGCTATTAAGTGTGCCTTTGATGGACTATACCAGCTTTTACCTTCCCAGGTAAGAAAACTTTGTTTCAGCTAATACTGTTTTAGGCATATAGAAGACTAATTTTTCCATTTTAAAGGGTATCTGCTTTGCTGGGTTAATTTTTATTCATTGTTGTCAATGATGTATTCTTTTGGAACTGAGTCTAAGTGATTTAACAAATTCGTCACTACCACTGAGACAGCAATGAATTAACTAATACATTTCTTTGTACAGAAAACATCGTGAATGTAAGCCATGTAGGTAATAATGGAAAGCAAGTCTGACAATAGTCTTTTTATTTTGGGAGGGTAGAGGGAGACAGGGCCTCACTATGTAGCTCTGGCTGTCCTGGAACGCTCTGCAGACCCGGCTGGCCTCAAACTCAGAGATCCACCTGCGTCTGCCTCCTGAGCACTGGGATCAAAGGCGTGGGCCCCCACGGTGGGCAGCAGGCTATTCACTTGGTGCTTGGTGTGTGTTTGTCTAGTTGGTGGCTGGTGGTGCTGAGGATAGAACCCTGGTCTATCCTTGGATATATATACTAGGAGATGCTCTAACACAGAACTAAATTGCCAGCTTTTTTGTTTGTTTGCTTTTGAGACAGGAGCTCTTTGTAGTCCTGGCTGTCCTGGAGCTTAATATATAGACTATGCTGGCTTTGAACTCACAGAGATCTTCCTGCCTCTGCCTCCCAAGCGCGGGGATTAATGACATATGCAGCCTCACCCTGCTCTTGTATTTTTACATATTTTTTAAATAAGTGGAAACAAGGGTTAAGTAGTTAACTGCACTGGGCCTGACTTTGTGGTCCTCTTGTGGCTTTTGAGTAGCTGGGATTACAGACACAGGCCACCACATCTAGCAAGTTTGTCTGGGTAGTGTATGCTGTAGAGACTCCAGCTTCTCTTTTCCTGGCTATGTGGCTTTTGCAGAGTCACTGTGTTTGTTCCAATAATGTATTTGTTCTGTTTCAATTCTAGAGTAAAGCTAAAACATTTTGAGAAATTTCAGGATACAGCGGAAGCATTAGCAGGTAAGTAAGGCTAGAGAATTTATTTTCTTTTTTTAATTTAAAAAATTTGACTTTTTTTTTCTTATTAAAAGGTTGTTTTCTTCAGTTGCCTGAGTTAATCTTACTCAATGTTGTCAATGATGTATCCTTATTGGAACTGAATTTAAGTGATCTAACCCATTCGTCACTACCACTGAGACAACATTGAGTTAGCTTTTTTCACTATAGGCTGGTTTCCCCCATGTGATGAGAGATGACAAGTGGTTAAGTTGATCTCCCTGTGGAAACCAATAGCCTAATGCTGAAGCACAGTTCAGTAAAAGCTGTTCTACAAGGGACCAAGGTAATGTGGTCATGTACCCAGCTCTAATACTTTCCTTAATTCAAGGGTAAAGTTAAGAATAGCCACGAAATAACAAGTGGTAAGAAAGCTCTCCAGAGTATACAAAAAGCATATCAGTATTAAAAACTGAAGGAAGGTAGAGCTATTTAAAATACATATAATGTGCACATGCAAACCACCAAGGGGCATGAGTTTATATACGGGAAAATGATTTTTGTTTTATTTTAATTTAAAGGAAGGAGTGGGCTGTAGCCTTCAAAATTGGCTTCATGATGGATGAACAGGCATGTTCTGTGTCACTAATCAGCCAATTGTTTGATAGAATTTGAGAACAAAGGGCTATAAGAATGGTTTAAAACTAGACAAGATTTTTGTGTGTTTTGGGGGGTTTCTCTGGGTAGCCCGGCTGTCCTAGAACTCGCAGAGATCCTCGTGCCTCTGCCTCCTGAGTGCTGGGATTAAAGGAAGGGCCAAACACAAAGCAAGTTTCTTTACTATTAATCACTAATGAATTGATCAAAGTCTTTGAAAGAGTCCTGTGAGAGAGAGGCATTATCTCTGGTAGAAAAAGTAACACACAGAAAGTTCATAATAAACATTTTTGGAAGTGAAAGAAATTAGAGGCAGTTGGTGGGGGAGGGGCAGGTCCCCATGCTGTGACACATCTATGAAAATGAGAGGGCCATTTTGTGACACCACTTCTCTCCCTTCACCTGGGCATGGATTCCAGGAATTTAATTTAGTTATGCAGGGTTGAACGGCAAGCATTTTACCTACTGAACTGTCTCCCTGGTCCTATAGAGCAGTTTCGGCTTGACAGTCCCAAAGCTGAGTAACTGGAGATCAGTATACAATTTAAATTTTATAGCTTTGGGCTGGAGAGATGGCTCAGCACTTAAGAGCACTGGCTGCTCTTCCAGAGGTCCTGAGTTCAATTCCCAGCACCCACATGGTGGCTCACAACCATCTGTAATGAGACCTGACGCCCTCTTCCGGCCTACAGGCAGACATGCAGACAGAACACTGTATACATAATAAATAAATCTTAAAAAATTGTAGCTTTAGAGTCTAGTGGGGTTTGATATTAATATTATGTATTGGAAGTTCATGTATGACATTTAATAGAGGTATTCAATACCTCTAACATTGGACAAATAGAGTTTGTTCTCTTTACATTAGGTCCTAGGGTTCAAACTTAGTTGCTCAGCTTGGTGACAAAGCCTTGGCCCACTGAGCCATCTTGCTGGCCCTGCATTTGTTTGAAGTTACTTCTTTCCCTCCTGTTTTTTGTTTGTTTTCAGGATATTTTCTTTTTTGAAAAGATTTATTTATTGTATGCAAATAGATGTTTTGTCTGCACGCCAGAAGAGGGCATCAGATCCCAGGGGGTTACAGTTACAGAGAGTTGTGAGCTGCCATGTGGATGCTGGGAATTGAACTCAGCTTCTGGAGGAGCAGCCAGTGCTCTTAACCATTGAGTCATCTCTCTAGCCCTCCTCCCCACCCCCCCAAGACAGAGTTTCTCTGCAGCTCTGACTGTCCTGGAACTTGCTGTGTAGACCAGGCTGGCTTTTAACTCAAAAGAGATCTATCCACTTCTGCTTCCCTAGTGCTGGGATTAAAGGCATGTACCACCACACCCAGCTTTTGAAGTTACTTCTTAAAATATTTAAGACAGTTTTTTTGATGAAATGATAGCTATTTGCATGTGATAACCTAGAATGGATGCTAGAAGTTAGTCTAGTATAGAGATTTTACTTAGAAAAAATATATTTATGGGAAGGGTTATTGTGCTAGGTTAAAATTAAAACTGGGTGATATAGAAGATTGCAAACTAGAGAGGGGCTAGAGATCGGATGCTTTTCCAGAGAACCCGGGTTCAATGCCCAGCAATTGGCAGCTTATAGGTGTTTGTAATCCCAGTTGCAGGGAATCCTGATGCTGTCTTCTTGCCTCTACAGGTACCAGACATGCAAGTGGCACACAGATATATGTGTAGGCAAAATAACTACATTTGTAAAACAACAAAACTTTAGACTTATTAAAGTAGAAATAAGATGTTCAACTTTAAATTTTTAATTTTAAAGTGTGTTTCTGAGGATCAGGCCCAAGGCTTTTCACATGCTAAGCAAATACTCCATCCCTGGCCCAAAAGACTAAAAAAGTAAGGAAAGAATACAAGGAAGAAGTCTCTTTATGAAAAGGTAGATACTAGGAACCAGTGTACACAGTGTTAGAAGGTAGAATGGAATAGCCGGGTGTAATAGGACACTCCTGGATCCCAGCACTTGGAAGCCTAAAGGAGGAGCACAAGTATGAGGCCAGCCAAGGCTATAGGGTGAGCTATGAATGGTTGAATTCTAAGAACCTTTTTATTTACTTCTTGAGCACAATCTCACTGTGTTACACCCTGGCTGGCCTTAACTGATCCTCCTGCTTCTCTCTGCCTCCAAAGTGCTGGGATCAAAGGTGTACATCACCATGCCTGGCATTTATGAATGGCTTTTATAAAACAAATACATGGGCCAGTCGGTGGTGGCTCATGCCTTTAATCCCAGCACTTGGGAGGCAGAGGCAGGCGGATCTCTGAGTTTGAGGCCAGGGCTGTTAGTTACACAGAGATATCTTGTCTCAGGGAAAAAACAAAACAAAAATACATTTGGGTCTTTTAAAAGGAAATATTTGCTTTAAAATTTACATCAGAAGAGCTATCTTGGTTATTCTTATTTTTCTGTTTTCCTGAAAAGCATTCACGGCTCTAATGGAGGGCAAAATCAATAAGCAGCTGAAGAAAGTTCTGAAGAAAATAGTAAAAGAAGCCCATGAACCTCTGGCTGTGGCTGATGCTAAACTAGGAGGGGTGATAAAGGTAAGGAGGGTTGTCCCTCTGTCAGTACTGCAGAGCCTGACCTTTGTAGGAGGTTGCCAAGTGCTCTCAATCCTTCTGTTTCTTTTAGGCAGCAGCATAATAAGCTCCAGTAGAAGTTGCAGAAACAAATATTCCCTATACATCATAGAAAATAAATGAACACAAAGAGGATAAAATAAGCTCTTTACTTAGTCTGTTAACATTTTATGATAATCATCACGTATTTTAACATTTTCCTATTCAATAAAGATGTGTTCAGTGGAAGTTTTTAGTGGCTGGCATAAAAATACAAGAGGGAAAACATTAAGTGAAGTATAGTGGTGTGTGCCTGTAATGACTTGTATGAGATAATATAAAAATATTGAGGGGCTGGAGAGATGGCTCAGAAGTTAGGAATACTGACTATTCTTCCAGAGGTCCTGAGTTCAATTCCCAGCAACCACATGGTAGCTCACATCCCTCTATAATGAGATCTGGTGCCCTCTTCTGGCAGGCAGGCATACATGCAGGCAGAACACTGTATACATAATAAATAATAAATTAAAGGTGGTGCACGCCTTTAATCCCAGCACTCAGGAGGCAGAGCCAGGCAGATCTCTGGGAGTTCGAGGCCAGCCTGGTCTAATGAGTGAGATCCAGAACAGGCACCAAAACTACACAGAGAAAGCTTGTCTCGAAAAAGGAACAACAGGGAGCTGGAGAGATGGCTCAGAGGTTAAGAGCACTGACTGTTCTTCCAGAGGTCCTGAGTTCAATTCCCAGCAACCACATGGTGGCTCACAACCATCTGTAACAAGATCTGGTGCCCTCTTCTGGCCTGCAGTCATACATGCTGTATACATAATAAATAAATAAATCTTTTAAAAAAAAGGAACAACAAAACAAAAAAAATCTTCAAAAAATGTATAAAACAATATATGTATGAGTCGGTCTTTATCAAGGAGTTACCAAATATATATAAAGTGGACAGGTAAAGGTACAGGAAAATGTTAAGATTTTAAATAGAGTTGTTTGTTTTTTGGGGGCGGGCATTTGCTTCCAAAGTTGAATTTGTGTAATACAAAATCCAGAGTCAATAAAATACTTCTTATACTTAATATGTGTTCATACTACACATTAATACCCTATGGGAGTGGTATTTGAGGGACACACTTATCCCTAGAGAAAAGACCTGAAGATTGAAAGTTTTTACCTCTACTTTTGATTAAAATGATGTGTGTATATATAAATACTTGGATAATTTAAAGTTAAGAAAGAGGCTGGAGAGATGACTCAGTCCAGTTGTGAAGAATACTTAGTGGACCCAGCTTCAGATCCCATCACCCACATCAACAGCTCACAACCATCCATAGGTTCAGTTCCAGGCATCTGACACCAGCGGCCTCTGAAGACACCTGCACTTTACTGGGGCACAGAAACTCAAGTAGGGACATACACATAGATTTTTTTGAAATCTTAAAATTCAAATAAAAAAGCAATGGTTCACTCAGTTCAACAAACAAAAATTCTTGTCAGATTTATTAAGTTTTAGAGCTTGGAAATCATAGCCTAGCTAGAAGGTTAATTGGTGTTTTGTTCTTGTGGTTATTGTTTCTTAATGTGCCTGGAAGTTTTTCATATTTTGTTTCCATCATTTTTTTTTTCTCATTTTTTGGGTAGAGTCAGGGTTTCTCTATGTTGCCCTGGCTGCCCTGGAACTTGCTTTATAGACCCGGCTGGCCTTGAACTCAGAGATCCGCCTGCCTCTTCCTCCCAGGGTGCTGGATTAAAGAAGTGCCAACCACCTCCCAGCCCATCAACTTTTTTGTTGTTTTCCCCCCCCTTTTAAAAATTAGATATCTTTACTTATTTTTATTGTATGAATATTTTGCCTTGTGTATGTCTGATTGCCATACACAATTCCTGGGACAGGAATTTCAGGCAACTGAGCCACTATGTGGATATGGGGACTCGAACTCAGGTCCTCTCCAAGAGCAGCCAGTGCTCTTGTCTACTGAGCCATCTCCAGCCCCTATAAATAGTGTTTGAAAAGGTGATATTATTTCAGAATCCAGTGTGACACCTCATGCTTGTCCTTCCAGGAGGCTGAGGCAGGATTGTTACTCAAGTTTCAGGTCAACCTGGTCTACAGTAGTGAGTTCTTATAAGTCACTGTCTGAAAACCAACAAATACGGATTTTCAGGAAAAGTTTGTTTCATCTAATGTAAATGTTCTTATAGGAAAAACTGAATCTCAGCTGTATCCATAGTCCTGTTGTTAATGAGCTTATGAGAGGGATTCGATCGCAAATGGATGGTTTGATTCCTGGGGTAGAACCACGTGAGATGGCAGCCATGTGTCTAGGATTGGCCCACAGGTAAGACTTACATACATACATGTGAGTACTATACTTAAAATGTTACAAGTATTCATTTACTAGGAGGAAGATGCTACTGTTGCTCCCCTTCAGTGTAGTTGATGATATGAACCCATACAACCTGGCTTCTTTTTTAAGATTATTTATTATGTATACAGTGTTCTGCCTACATGTATGCCTGCTGCCAGAAGAGGGCACCAGATCCCATCACAGATGGTTGTGAGCCACCATGTGGGTGCTGGGAATTGAACTCAGGACCTCTGGAAGAGCAGCCAGTGCTCTTAACCTCTGAGCCATCTCTCCAGCCCCAGAACCTGACTTTTATTGCCTATGTTCTTTTTGTTTTTTTGAGACAGGGTTTCTCTATGTAGCCCAGGCTGTCCTGGAGATCTCAGATAGCCTTTGCCTCCCTGGTGATGGGATTAAAAGTATATGCCACCAAACCCAGCTATTGCCTGTATTCTTTTTTCAGTTTTTTGAGACAGGGTTTCTCTGTGTAGTTTTGGTGCCTGTCCTGGATCTCACTCTGTAGACCAGACTGGCCTCGAACCCACAGAGATCCGCCTGGCTCTGCCTCCCAAGTGCTGGAATTAAAGGCGTGTGCCACCACCGCCTGGCTTATTGCCTATATTCTTAAAACCTCATCATAGAATTTCTTCTCCCTGTTAGTGTTGGATTATTTATTTCATGTCTTTTCTGTGCTGTGGTCATTTTTTTTTTCCTTGTTGCTCTCCATTTTAATTTTTTTTTACTTTATTTATTTTTTAAATTGCACTCGTGATATTCATTAATTACACTCATGATATTAATCACATTTGTGGTATTCATAGATTACATTCACAGTATTCATTCAATTATATATATAATATATATATATATTAATTTTAAATGCTGAATGTCATTTATTTAAGGGGGGAGGAGGTCTTAAATACAGGCTTACAGCACAATGGGAGGACCCCGGAGGGCAGAAGTTTGCTACTGATGTTTTACAATCTTGCTTCTAATCTGTTAACGCCCATTATTCAGGGTACCAGGCAAGGAACTTCCCTTAAGCATTCAGGAGGGTGGAACCTGGCAGGGAATTAACATAGGGAGAATATCAAGGTCAAGGTCCGCAAGCAAGGCAACAGTTACCCAAAACGGGGGCCAGGGCACTGCAGGTCCCCCTTTTATTAAAAAATGAGCTTCTGACTTGGGTTGCGTGGGACGTCAGCAGGTCACCTTACCTGTCATGGAGACGCCTGCCCAGGCCACACAGGTGCTCTGTCTTAGGTTGGTGAGTGCCCCCCAGGCGTTACCCGTCTCTGAATACTCATTATCATACAGGCTCAATCGTGTGTGAGCTGCAGAGTTAACTGCTGCCAAAGATCTCAAAGAGGCACTAGGCTTGCAATCTGTGTGTTCGATACAGAAAAGACCAACAGAGGTCCTATCTCACCCTTAGCCAGTAGGCTAAAGGCAACTGAGCCATTCCCTTCCTTAACAAGCCATACTGTACGTTGGTGTCCTTGTAAGATAGTATCCCAAAAGCAACTGGAACTTGAGTTTATAAATTTATAATTTTCAAAGCCAATCGAGATGTATATAACTACTGAATTAAATTTATCATGCCCAGTAGAATGAAAGATTAACTAAATGTGGTAGCTACTTTTGTTGCCAGGGTCTCCATTGTGCTAGCTGTAGTAAGCAATTATGAAATGGTAATCCCAGAAAGAGTATCAGTGGTGGGCGCCATTGCTATAACGGCAACGGCGGCAGCAGCAATGTCAAATTCTCTTCTGGATTGTGTGGATTTATTTATTTGCTATGTGCATATATACATGGTGTGTGTCTAAAGGCCAGAAGAGGTTGTCCTCTATCATTCCCCCTATTCTTTTGAGGAAGAGGCTCTCTTGGAACCTGGGACACGTGTTTCCTGGGCTAGGCTAGAAATCAGTAAACCTCATCAATCCTTCTGTCTTGGAGCTGGGGTTTTAGGCATGAATTGCTGACTTGGTATATGGAATTGCTGACTTGGTATATGGGTGCTGGAATCTGACCTCCACTGGTCGTGATTGTATAGTAAGTACACTAACCTGCTGAGCCATGTCTCCTTTATTAGCCATAGATCCTTAGCATATGCAATGTTGCTGTGCTTTAATCATCGAAAGTAGTATTTCAATAGTTGCATGTTATGGCACAGGCCTTTAATACTAGCACTCTCAAAGCACAGGCAAGTGGGTCTGTGAGTTCCAGGACAGCCTGGTGTATAGAACAAGCTCCAGACAGGAAGGGCAACACAGAGAAATTCTGTTTTGGGGGAAATGGGAAAAGGTTGTGAGTTTATATAACTTAAAAATAGTTTTTTGAATACTTTCAAAAAGCAAATAACAGTTCTCTGTGATAAAAGTCAGAGATAATAAAAATGTCCTGCAATGTAAAGGAAACCCCTACAGTATGCAGTTGTAAGGTTACAAATGTCATTAGTGCTGAGATTTGATACCTTCACATGTACATTTCCCTATAATTTTCTGTTTTCAGATGTTATACAAATGCTGTTATTTTTTTTCTTTGGAGTGCTTTGAAGCTCTACTGTATGACAACAACAAAGCTCTACAAGATCAATTTATCTTGCTCTAGCCTATTAATTTACCCTACTCACCATAACAAATTCATATGGAAATACAGGCTGCAGCGGTATAGATGTATTCATTGTCAGCTAAGTAGCAAGTTCAAGGCTAGCTCAGTTGCTAAGGTATTTATCGCACAATCATAAGGATTTGAGTTCACGCCCCCTAGAACGCCCATAAAAATCCTGGGCTTGGCAGCACTTAAATCCCAGGGGCAAGGATAGACAGGTAGGTAGGTCGGTCCCTGGAGCTCATTTGCTAGCCAGCCTAACTACTCTGCAAGTTCCAGTCCAGTGAGAGACCCTGCCTCAAAAACAAGGTGGGCCTCCAGCTTCATTGGAGATAGGTACCCATTCACATGAACACACAAATCAGGGGAAGGTGGAAATGGGATGTGTTAATAAAGGTGCTTTTTAAAATGCAATCTGACTAGTTTTCTTTTCATCTCCCCAGCCTGTCTCGATACAGATTGAAATTCAGTGCTGATAAAGTAGACACAATGATTGTTCAAGCAATTTGTAAGTACATGGCAGAATCGGATCTGTTTAGTTCTGTTTTTTTCCCAGCTGTTGTACTGTTTTATCTGTTGAAAGAAAGGGGAACTAGAACTTCAGTGAGTAGATGATTGGGAAAGCAGAGTAGGAAAAGGAATCACATTGTTAATCATATCTATGGATTGATTTCGTTTTCCATCAATGCTAAAACTGCAGGAAGGATCTGTGTAATTAAGTGTTCTGTTTTTCATCTGGCTTTTCTAGATTCTCATGAATTGAACAATTTTAAGAAACATGCAAGTAATAAAAATTGCTTTGACCAACAATTCTATTACTAACTGTATCAAGAGTTAAAATCATGGACTTGGTCCTTTGTGTTACCACACCTCTGTTCATAGCAATCGGGCACAGACACAAAAAGAGATGCCTAGAAAGTATTGTTCTCTCCTTCCACCATGTGAATCTTGAGGGTTGAACTCTGGTGTCTCCTTGGCAGGAAGTGACTTCACTCACTGGGCCATTACAGATATTTGTTTGTTTGGAAATGGAGTCTCATTATGTAGTCCTAGATTGCCTGGAGCTCACTAGGTAAACAAGACTGGCCTTGAACTCCAACATCCACCGGCCTCTGCCTCTGCCTCTGCCTCTAGAATGCTGGTATTAGAGGTGTGTGCCAGCACACTTGGCTCCAGAGGTTGCTTTTTAAGGAGTATAAGATTTTCAGGGTAATGGGCCTAACTATTCTGAAAACAGATGGTGTTAATGGTTGTATGGCATGAATGTACTTAATGCTTGAAAATGCTTTGAGACAATTTGTTGTGTGTGTTAACAACCATCAGTCCCTCATTTGTTGTTTTTATTTCATTTTGCAGCCTTATTAGATGACTTGGATAAAGAACTAAACAACTACATTATGCGGTGTAGGGAATGGTATGGCTGGCACTTCCCTGAGTTAGGGAAAATTATTTCAGATAATTTGACATACTGCAAGTGTTTACAGAAAGTTGGTGAGTTGATTTTTACCCTTAATAAATTATTCAAAATAAGTGACTGTAACTCAGTAATAATAATAAATTAATATAACTCAGTAGAATTGTAGTACATACTTAAGATTACTAAAGTTTTAAAATTTCAAATGAAGCTATTTCATTTCTGTTATTTTAAAACTGAGCTTTAACTTTGATTTTTTTTTTTAAAGTGGCTTCTTTTAAATATCTAACTTACCAAATAACAGATAAAGTCACTAGCTTCAAATGATCCCAACTAACCCAAATAACAAAGATTATTGTTTATCAACCAGTATCCATAAATGTTGTTTTCAACTTTTATGGTAGATTGTAAGATTACAGTTATACATTAATTTAGGATGTAAAAATTTATTACATGAGAAATCCAAGGCAAATGAGGTGAATTGGTACAGTTCTCTTAGAAGCAGGTTAAAAAAATAGGATGAGTACACAGTAGGATAGCAATGTTAAGTCTTTGTTTGTTTGTTTTCTTTTGGAGACAAGGTTTCTCTGTGTAGCCCTGGCAGTCCTGGAACTCACTCTGTAGCCCAGGCTGGCCTTGAACTCACAGAGATCCGCATGCCTTCTGCCTCCCAAGTGCTGGGATTAAAGGTGTGCACCACCACCACTGCCTGGTGCAATGTTAAGTCTTAAGTGACCTCAAGGTGTGTTATTAACTCTGGCCTCGAGGTGCAGCAAAAGTTGAGTCTCTTACACTGTAGTTTCAGCCTGATGGTGATGGTGACGGTGACGGTGACGCACACACTAGGGAGGCAGAGGCCAGCAAGATGCTTTGTTTTATTTTTTCCAAAGTAATTTTTGGAGATTGTGGGGTGGGGGATTGAGACAGAGCTTCTCTGTGTGATAGCCCTGGCTTGCTTGTAACTAGCTTTGTAGACCAGGCTATCCCTGAACTCACAGAGATCCACCTGCCTCTGCCTCCCAAGCGCTGGAGTTAAAGGCGTGCACCACTATTGCCAAGCTGAAAATTTATTTCTAAATCACTTTTACATAAGAAAAGCCTAGGTCAGACTTGTTCACATTTTGGGCCCCCCACCCTTATTATTATTATTATTATTATTATTATTATTATTATTATTATTATTTTGCTATTTTTGTAATATCTGAGAATGTTCTGCTTCATCTTCTAAACACTCCATAGGTGACAGGAAGAACTATGCATCTGCCACTCTTTCTGAATTGCTGTCAGAGGAGGTAGAGGCAGAAGTGAAGGCAGCTGCAGAGATATCCATGGGAACAGAGGTTTCTGAAGAAGATATTTGCAACATTCTACATCTGTGTACCCAGGTACATTATACCCACCCACAGAGGCTACAGTTGAGGTCTTTGGAGGTCTGTAATGATTTGCTGATGGCAATGATGACTTTGCATTTATTGTTCGCCTGACAATATATGACGGTGTTCAGTCACTACCTCATCTGATGCCATCTTTGTGTGTGTGCTTAGGTGTGGGCGATTCAATAGATGATAAGGTAATTTATATTATGGGCATTAGTTTTAGTTTGTTTGGGTTTTGATTTTATGAGACAAGGCCTCTACTTGCCCTGTCTGTCCTCACACTCACTATGTAGACCAGGCTGGATTGAAGGAATGAACCACCACACTTGGCCCAATTATATTTTGAACAGTGATTTAACCCAATTCTTAATTTAAGACTACAGAGATATACCAATTAGATTACTTAATTTTTTTTTAAAGATTTATTTATTTATTATGTATACAGCATGTAATACCAGAAGAGGGCACCAGACCTTATTATAGATGGTTGTGAGCCACCATGTGGTTGCTGGGAATTGAACTCAGGACCTCTGGAACAGCAGTCAGTGCTCTTAACCTCTAAGCCATTTCTCCAGCCCATTTTTTTTTTGTTTTTGTTTTTTTTGTAATTCTTCCTCAGACTCCTGAATGCTGGGATTATAAGCATGTGCTTGCATGCCTAGCTTTATTTTTAGTTTTAGAGGTGGCTATTTCCAAGCTCCCTATGATTGGCCTCAAACTCCATGCTCATGTAATCTTGCCCCAGCAATTCTAGTAGTGAGTGAGAACTGTCAGTAAGTTACCTGTCCATTTCTCTTTGTATCCATTGAAGTCTTAATATTTTCAAAATTAATTATATATTCTAATTATATATTCTTTACTCATAACATTGTGACTTCCTCATTTAATTCCTCATTTTAGGTGATTGAAATTTCTGAATATAGAACCCAGCTATATGAGTATCTGCAAAATCGAATGATGGCCATCGCACCTAATGTTACAGTCATGGTTGGGGAGTTAGTTGGAGCACGGCTCATTGCTCATGCAGGTGACAGTTTTAATGTGATTTGTAAAAATTAGTATAACACCTAGTACAGACTGAGGACCACAGTTCGATGATGATTACTGTTGCTTTGCCTGATTTTCTGAATAATGAGGGCATCTTCAGTCACTACCTCTTCTGAGACACTGTGGTTAGAAGGCTAAAATTAGTTCACTGTCATATTTTAGCTATAAGTTCAGTCAGTCCTCAGCATCAAGAAAATTCATCAGACCAAGTTTTGAATAAAGTTTTTAAATTACAGTATTAACTGGACACATTGCTATACTTCATCACAGAAGATCTCTTATTATTCCAGCTTAACTGGAATAATTCTTTCAGCAGTATCAGACAGATACTCCAAGTACCCTTTGCTGTAAGGTCAGAATACTGTGGGCTCTTTTCGATTTCTTCACCCTGTTTCAGTCGGTAGGTAACCTTAACAGCATTAAGAGATAGAGACTAGCTGAAATTCTAATGTTTGTGTTTGTACCATTAGTGGTTTATGTATTTCTAACACTGTTAAATGCAGCAAATCCATCAAAATGTCTTAGCATACATCTAGATATGTTTCCCTTTTTAAAAAACATTATTATGTGCATTAGTATGAAGGTATCAGGTCCCCTGGAACTGGAGTTACAGACAGTGAGTGGTAAGCTGTCCTGTGGGGGCTGGGTTTAAACCCAGGTATACTGAAAGAGCAGCCAATGCTCTTAACCACTGGGCAGTTCCTCCAGCCCTATAAATGTTTCTTTTTTTCTTTTTTCTTTTTCTTTTTTTTTTTTTTTCCCGTTTTTCAAGACAGGGTTTCTCTGTGTAGTTTTGTTACCTGTCCTGGATCTTGCTCTGTGGACCAAGCTGGCCTTGAACTCACAGAGATCCGCCTGGCTCTGCCTCCCGAGTGCTGGGATTAAAGGCATGTGCCACCACCGTCTGGCTCTATAAATGTTTCTTAATTCACTTCTACCTCAAGGGTAAAATAAATAATGGCTCTATACCATTGATATGACCTAATGTATCTAGAGCAATAGCATGCTTGATTTTTCAGAATTTTAGAAGATGGGTGAAATTGCTGATGTTCATATCACTCATGTGAGCATGCTAAGGAATGTAGAATTTCAGTTCGTAGATTTCCTTGCACTAGGAATAATAGGAAGCATTCAGGGTTTTCAGGGAACTGACTCTTTCATATACCTAAAATTACATGTTTTAACCTTTTTTTTTCTTTTTTGGTAGGGTCTCTGTTGAATTTGGCCAAGCATGCAGCTTCTACGGTTCAGATTCTTGGCGCAGAAAAAGCACTTTTCAGGGCCCTCAAATCTAGACGAGACACCCCTAAATATGGGCTCATTTATCATGCTTCTCTCGTTGGCCAGTCAAGTCCCAAACACAAAGGAAAGGCAAGTACAGTTTTTCCACTTTTTTTTTCAAGATACATTTTTTGTTTGTGTGTTTGCACGCGCATGCGTACTAAGTGCATATGTATACTCGGATGCTAGAGGGCATTAGATCCCTGAGTTCTTGGTGGTTGTAAGCTGACATGTCTATGTTGAATTGTACCCAGGTTCTTAGTAAGATTGGCAAATGCTGTTAGTATCTGAGCCATCTCCAGGCGTGGTGGTGCATGGCTTTAATCCTAGCACTTGGGATCTCTGTGAGTTCGAGGCCAGCCTTGTCTACAGAATGAGTTCCAGGAAAGGCTCCAAAGCTAAGCAGAGAAACCCTGTCTCAAAAAACTAATTTTATATATATTTATATATATATGCCATCTTCCTAGCGCCTGAGCTTTATTTTTCCCCCTAACTCATTTTTCTTCTACTCTAATTACAGTGTTTATTAAAACTTCAGTTTCTTTCAATTTACTATAATATTTAAGTAAAAAGCATTTTTATATATTAAATGGTATTAAATTGTAATCTGCTCTGTTTGTCAAGAAAACCAGTATGTATTAGATATAGCATATTTAGTGTGCTGAACATTTTCTAAAAATCAAGTTTGGATGTCTATTTTACACATTTCTGTGTTTCTGTAGATACCTAACTGAATAGGGCTAAACTGAAATTTTGTGAAGTTCAGAGCACACTAATAGAAATAAAGGAGTAAGTAGACACTATAAATTAGTTTGAGGAAGGATCTACAAACACTTAGACATTGGTTAAGCTTATCCTTTCTCTCCCTCTGTCTGAGGTTGAGTTTAAAACCCTATATAATGCTGGGTACCAGCTATACCACCAAGCTACATCGCCAGCCCTGAAGAGATTCTCTTTTAAGTATGTGTGTGGTGCATGTGTGTACGCTTACAGAGGTCAGAGGACAACTTGCAGGAATCAGTTCTCTGGTTCCATCCTGTGGGTCATGGGGGTTGAACTCAGATCATCGGACTTGTTGTTGCGTGGAAGCAAGAAAAGCGTAGAGAGACTGGACTAGGACTTATCTAGTCCAGAATAAATGGTAGTGTGGTGATTTACTATAATTTTCTCATGAGTAAACGATGGGGAGGGTCTGTATCTCCTTGGAAAGGAGCACTGCTGCCTCTGAGTTCATATTTTCTTAATAGATTTCTCGAATGTTGGCAGCCAAAACAGTTTTGGCTATCCGATACGATGCTTTTGGTGAAGATTCCAGTTCTGCAATGGGAGTTGAGAACAGAGCCAAATTAGAGGCCAGATTGAGAATTTTGGAGGACCGAGGGGTAAGAACCACGCCCTGTCTGGTAGATGTTAACCTGTCAAAAGTTAATGAATTATAGTTTCATGAACACAAAATCACCTGTTCCATGGCTTTTTTTTTTATATTTCTTAATATGCTCAATAGTATATCTTCTGCTAATATTTTGTCTTTGCATTAACCACGAACATTTGTGTTAAACAATGCTTTCTGTTGACAAATGTTTACTCAAATTAGCAAAGAAAATGTATGCTGTCCAATAAAGGATGTGTTGTAGATTTTGACTTAGTAATTTTCATTTTTCTTCTTAGATAAGAAAAATAAGTGGAACAGGAAAGGCTTTAGCAAAAGCAGAAAAGTATGAACACAAAAGGTAAAGTACATTGTAGAGTTCCTTGTTATTTAAAAATATTTAATACCTTTTGTTTTTTTTTAATTGTAAACTCAGTGTAGAATAACACTTTTGAAAAGGGGGCTGGAGAGATGGATCAGCAATGAACTGTTAAAGTCATCTTGTAGAGGACCGAAGTTTCGTTCCCAGTACCCACTTGGTGGCTCACAATCAGGCACACTTGTACACACATACCTGAGGCAAACATTCATGCACAACAGGAATCATTTCTACAACTGATGGGGCTTGAGCAGTGAATGGCTCAGTAGTTCAGAGCACGGACTGCTGTTGCAGAGGACCTTTGCTTGATTCTGACACCCACACGACAGCTCTCAGCTGTCAGAACATGCACACATGAAAACAGTGAGTCTTTTTTTACACTGTTTTTTTTTATTTAGTGTGTCAGTATTTTGAGAAATGTGTGCAGTTGTAGAATCACTAAGTCAAGTTGACAGGCTCGATCTTTTTGTCTTTGTTGATAATACTAAAATCTTGAGCAGTTTTCAGGAACATGTTGATTACAGTCATCACCATGCTGTCTATATACATCTTTTATATACATCTATAATTTTTTCTTGCCATTTAGTTGTTCATGCTCAACTTCTAGTTTTTTGTTTGTTTGTTTTAACATATTTGTGTGTGTTTGGGTTTGTATGTATATGGGCAAGCCATGGTACTCATGTAGAGGTCAGAGGACAGCTTTCAGGAGTTTGTACTCCTTCTACCATGTGGGGTCCAGGGATTGAAACGAGGTGGTCGGGCTTGGTGTCAAATGCTTTTATGAATAAAGCCCTCTTGCTGGTCCTTGATAAACATGTATTTAATTCAGTCACTTCACTTACTCTGTAGTGTGCCATTCAGTTAAAAGCTTAAAGAGTTATCTAGAGTGAAACTTTTTCTAAAAACCCCAGGCAGGCCTAAAAATACAGTCCATAGTCATAAAGAAGTTTTGAGGCCTTACTTGGATGTAGAGGGATGCTTTGTTTATCATTTGAGGCTGAGTGGGACGTTTGTAAGTTACAGGGATTGAAATGGAGTTGTGCACACTGGTACTGTGTATCAAGGTCCTCCAGTAAACCACTTGGGAAATGAATGCAGCGTGGCTCAAAATAATGTTCATCTTTGCCTGTATTGCAAGTTGGAGACCAATCTAAGCTACACAGGACCCTGTCTTTTAAAAAGCAAAAAAATTATGAGGTCTTGATATATATCTTAGCTGGCCTGGAATTCAAAATTATTGTTTTTCCTTAGTATCCCAGTTTTTGTGGTTATAAGCATATGCTATAATCTCTAGGTATGTGTGAATTTTAATGAAATCATAGCTTATAAGTAGGTAGGGTAATATTTAACAGCATTCATTATAAACATGTAGAGTCCATCCTTTGGTTGACTTGCGTGGCTCTTTGCTTTTTTTTTTTTTGTTTTGTTTTGGTTTTTTTTGTTGTTGTTGTTTTGTTTTGTTTTTCGAGACAGGGTTTCTCTGTGTAGTTTTGGTGCCTGTCCTGGATCTCCTCTCTTATAGCCCAGGCTGGCCTCGACCTCACGAGATCCACCTGTCTCTGCCTCCCGAGTGCTAGG
>CABHPR010105512.1:6079-20155 GCA_902168415.1 Peromyscus melanophrys
AGGATCTGAGAGCCAGGATGACCTCAGGTTACACACTTACACAGGATATGAGAGCCAGGATGACCTCTGGTTACACACTTACACAGGATCTGAGAGCCAGGATGACCTCTGGTTACACACTTACACAGGATCTGAGAACCAGGATGACCTCAGGTTACATACTTACACAGGATCTGAGAGCCAGGATGACTCACATACTCTTCTCTCTCTTTTCCTTTCTTTTCTCTTTTCTTTTTTTTTCCTTCTGTTTTTGTTTTCAAGACAGGGATTCTCTGTGTAGCTCTGGCTGACCTGAAACTTGCTCTGTAGACCATGTTTGGGCGGGAGCTCCACCTCAACCCCTGGCACCCTGGCATCCCTGTACCCAAAGAGTCTGGAATGTTTGGAAGGAGTCTGGTAGAAGATCCACTTCAGCTCTCCTCCCTGTCTCTTTCCCCAAACCCACCCCTTTAAAGCCCACCAAACACAGCTCCTCCCCTAGAGAGGCTCAAGACCACTCCCACAGGGTATATAAGAGGCATCCCAGAAAACAGACGGGCGTGGTTCTCGTGTCCCTGTCTCCTCTCTGCAGGGGGCAGCAGGGGAATTACCCAGGAGCTCTTTACCCATTAAACCTGGCCTTTCCAATTCAGTCTGATTCCGTTTGCTGCATCGGTGGGGAGGCCTTCAGGAGACCTAAAATTTATCAGACCAGACTCAGAGATCCACCTATGTTGGCCTTCCAAGTGCTGGGATTATATGTGTGAGCCACCACTGCCCAGTTAGAGGATGACTCTCTTTGGTAAACATTTAGCACATGATCTGAGAGCCAGGACGACCTCTTACAAGGAGCCCAGGCCTGAAGTCAGACAGACCTGTCTGGGAATTCCAGTAGCATCACTTTCTCTAGCTGTGAGATTCGGGCAAGTTACCTGACATCCACACCCCTTTCCCACATCCATACGACAGAAGCAACATCCAGCATCCAGCAGACCTGCGGAATGTTCCAAACCTCTCAAGGAAAACACAGAACAGCCAAGGAACAAATATCAGTTGAATAGCATTTTTTAAATTTATAATAGACTTTCAATTTCACTCCCCACTGACATTTAAATAAATGCAAGGGGTTTTTTGTTTGTTTGTTTGTTTGTTTGTTTGTTTAAATAAAACAAGATCCACCTTGACTTCTCTCTCTATTCAGCTCTGAGCTATTGGAAGTGGAATGTGTCTCGGCCCACTTTCGTTGCCACATCAGAATACCTGAGTTGGGTACGTTAAGAAGAATAGAAGCTTATTTAGCCCACACTTAGTTCCAAAGGCTTGGAAGTCCAAGATTAGATTAGGTACCTTCATTGAGGGACTCATGCTGCTTCAGTTCATGGGAAAACAGAAGGAGAAGCAGGAACTGGAGACGAAACACAAGGAGAGCCTCACTGTGTACCTACCCACGTGTGCAATAATGCATCGTCCAGTTCTGTCCTCTTGGGCCCAGGCTAAACTATGGCTCAGAGTTGTATACTGAATGTGGGGTCACAATCAGTTTGGTAGCCATAGGAGGTTTCTGAATGTGCAATGGCCAAGAGTTAATTCAAAATCAAACACGTAATGAATCCAAGGTGTTTCTGGCATTGCTTATCCATGTTGCATCATGTGACTTTACTGTGGATTTGTTCTGAACATACTGCAGGCACACTTAGTCCATCACACAAGGGACACTGCTTGACATGCCTTGGTTTGGATTTGGGATTACTATCTGCAATCAAGTGCAGGGTTTTTACTGTATATACAAAGTTTTCTATCCTTATAAAACCATATGGTTTAATTACAGAAAACAAGTATTTTCTTACTGTCATTTCTCAGCATGTAAGTATCAAGTTAATGTATTTTTGGACTCTATTGTGTTAGGCTATTTGCTTTTAGAACTGATACGTGGCCCACAAAGATGGCTCAATGTAAAATAAATATCAATCAACTCTGAAAAACATTGAAAATGTTCTGTGTCCTGCGGTACCAAGTATTCGTCTACAATTTAATGATTTATGTAAAAATAAATAAATGCACCCATCTCGTCGATTTAAAATATGCTTTTGTCACTAGTAAAGGGTAAAATTATATGTGTATCAAAGAATAGTTTTAGGACTGGAGAGATGGCTCAGTGACTAAGAGCATTGGCTGCTCTTCCAGAGGACCTGGGTGGGTTCGACTTCCAGCATGCCTCTGGTGGTTCTCAGCAGTCTGTAACTCCAGTATCAGGAAGCCAATGCCATCTTCTGGCCTCCAAGGGTACCAGGCATGCACATGGTACACAGCCATATATGTAGACAAAACAGTCATACATATAAAATAAACAAATTTTTAAAAGAGTCATCTTAAAATTCTTTATGATTTACTATCAGTAAGTGATAGTAGACCTATCTTTTATACATATATACCTATAGCCACATAAAGCATTTTAGAACTGAAAAAGAGTCACACGTTGAAAAAGTAGAAAAAGCCCTACCCAAGGGAGCATTCACTCAGCAGAGAAAGATAAGCAAACCCTCCGTGAGGTTCAAACCCAAACACCTCCCACGGGGCCTCAGCTCCCAACACTGCTGTTTTGGTACTTTGTTGGTGACGAAGTCCCACAAAACACTGGTAAGAGGAGTCAAGGGTCTGGCCTGATGGCCTGACTACTGAGGACGTCTGCTGTGAGCACGGGACACTGGAGTGTGGGAATGACTGTGGCATTCACTAACCATGCCAACCTGCTGGGCCGCTGGATCAAGGCAGCAAGAAGACACAGGCTAATTAAAAGCTCAACAGAAAGTGATCATGCAGGAAACCTTCCAAATTGGTGATAAATATGGTCTCTCTAATTCAGTCCTAGGATCTTTTTTTTTCTTTTCTTTTCTTTCTTTGTGGATTTTCTGTTCTGCTACTTGAGGCAAGGTCTCATTATGTAGCTCTCGATATGTGGACTTGAACAAAAAGAAGTCTGCCTGCCTCTACCTTCCCAGTGCTAGGATGAAAGATGTGCACCACCACACTCAGGCCATTTTATTAATTATGTGTATGTGGGAGGGGGTGTGTGAGTGTGTGTGCAGATGTCTTCAGAGGCCAGAGACATCAGATCTCCCTGGAGCTGGAGTTACAGGGAGTTATGAGCTGTCTGACATGGTTGCCAGGAACCAAATTCAGCAAGAACATTAAGGGCTGTTAACCACTGAGCCATCTCTCCAGCCCTTCATTCCTAGAATCTTTAAGCCATGAGCATGTATATGTGTATTTGAGAGACTGGTGGGGCAGAGTGTGCATGTTGCATGTTGGTTTACAAATATTCAAAGTGAACTGTTTTTCTGCAAACACTACGTTAGACCCTGCCCCCCAAAAAAGGTTTGTAGGTCACTTGTCTGCAGCCCCTGCTCCTGCCCCATTATACTACAAGCAGAAATGATTGCTAGTTGGCCTCTTTGAAAGTATATGTGTTTTTGTCTGTGGTTCTGGACACTGAATTGAGTGCTGGCCACAAGTTAGGTAAATGCTCTACATATCTCCAGCCCTCAAGGTGTTTTGACACTGTATTTTATAAACAGCATGGAGATTCACTCTCTGTGTTCTTTCAGGAGTGAAAAGACATAATATGTGAGTCCTAGAGGGGAGGCAAGGAACATGCTGGGGTGTAGAGGTGTGGAAGCAAATCCAGTCCTGAGGCGTTACAAAGAGGGCAGCAACTGAGGTGCAAAGGATGGGGTGTTTCTCTGCAGGGAGGTAGAGCAAACCTCATTTCCCAAAAGAAGAAACAATGAGCAAACCGTTTGGCATTGGGGGAAATGCCAAACAGCCCCATTTTGCTGGAGAACAGAGTTCAGAATCTAGAGCCCAGAAGGAAAGGTGTGAAAAACCATCTACAGCCAAAGGCTATAGCTTCTGTGAAGCTAACTAAGGTATCGGTCTGCGATGAAAGGGGCCTGCTCAGAGAATGGGTTGTCTAGATGAATGTGTGTTGCTGAAGCATTCTTTTTTTTTCCCTACACAACTTCAAATTTAAAAACTTTGACACTACCACTGTTCAGCGTGCAAACACACACACACACACACATAAATAAATAAATTTAGTCACCATAGATATTTATGGGAAAAGGAGACATTGAACCTGGCCACAATCCGACCAGTCTGTCCATCTGTGTTTCTATTGCTCGGAGCAGAGATTAGCAAACGTAGCATTTAAAGCAAAACACAACTGTGATGAAGTTCGATTTCTAAGTAACGTTTCCACAAGGGACTAGTGATCAGTTTATCTGACATTTAAAAATAAACATGCCATCTACAGGGCATCATGAGAAGCCACCATCTGTTACACAATTAACCACCAGCAATGGGAGAAAGGAGGAGAGAGAGGGGGGCCTGCATGCAGCTTGTCATGATATGTAAATCAAATCTAAGAATCAACTTTAAAAGGGCAATGATGACGTAAAAAGAAAGCCATCAAACAACCCGCTCTAAGTTTTCATGAAAAATGGTGTAGGTGACGTAAATCAGAGACTAGAGACAGAAGACTGTCGGGACCTCAGTTGCCTCCCCTTGCTGTGCGTTCATGTCTCCAGAAGACTTAGTCATCTTGAGCAGGCTGCAGTCATTCTTTATTTCCTCAGTGACCCTGAAGGGTAAAGCCTTACATAACACCATGTAACACATGCACATTCACCTGCTTCCTTATTTGAGAAAGGAAAGGGCAGGCCCGCCGCATTGTCCTAACGTGGGCAGAAGTATGGTACAGACTCAGCAGCTTTCGCATCCTGTCAACTCACGACAGGCTGGTAAGTGTCTACACTAGCAGATTGACTCTTCATGCGAGTGGAGGAAGACAACGGCACAGGTAAACACACTCCTCCTCACTTAAACCTCCCCAGAAATGCCTTCCCGGACATACCCAGAGGTGTCTCTTAGGTGATTCTGAAATCTGGCCAAGTTGACAATGAATTTTAACCATCCCAGGGGCTAATACCAATGAAATAAGGGTCATTAGGACACAAGCACTGCAATACTGTGACAAATGATCCGGTAACTGAGGTGGTAACTGAATGATGAATGGGTCTATAGCAGTGGTTCTCAACCTGTGGGTCGCAACCCCCTCACGATTGCAATAGTGGATATTTACATTATGATTCATAACTGTCTCAAGAATTACAGTTATGTAGTAGAAAGGAAATAATTGTATGGTTGGGTGTCATCATATCATGAGGAGCTGCATTAAAGGGTCGCGGCGTGAGGAAGGTTGAGAACCCCTGAGTGTATATGCTATAGATTCTCTAGCATATACAACATAGATACACTGGACAAAGAAGTCACATTCCAGGATGTGATGATGTCTCATCAGAGTACTCATAACCATATACAACTTTAAATGAAATTACATGTAAGAGGTACTCGGTATGTCTATGTATGGGAATCTCTCACTACGACTCTATCGCCTTTGCGGGGAAACTGGGGAAAGCCACATGCTCCAGAAGCAAGACAGTGGACATGATTTCTGTCCTGCATGTTATAGTCCCTTCAATGTATCTAGCTATTAAGCAGGTTTCTAACTTATTCTTTTTCTAGCTTATTTTATTTTACAGTGTCTTTAAATAAACAAAAATACATGAATTACAGCAGAGGAAGATAGCCCCAGATATGATGTCAGAAAATCACAATCCACAGCATATTAAATGGAAGACCAAGGTCAGCACCATATGTCACATGAATATAAAGTTTTAAAAGGCAACCAGCATCAGGTAGCCGAGTGTGTCATCCCATCAAAGTCTCAGTGAATCTCTCAATCACGTGCCGTGACCATCAACTAAGGATTTCCAAGCATAGTCTCGCCTCCGGTCTACCTGCCAATGTCCTAGGTCAAGTCACATTGTCTCTCACCGAGTCACTGACTCTCTGAAGATCTCTTCACTATCCTCCACATACCCGTGCTTGCTTCTTAAATCACAAAGTGGACGGCATCACCCAAGAGCAAGATCAACTTTTTCTTGTCAAGTTTTCGAAGATCCCTTCGTATATGTGACATGACAGCGACCTACCCAACAACAGTCCCCCCATACCTTCATTCCTACAAACCCCTCATTCTGTTCTCATGTTAGCCCCAAGGGGTGCTCATGAGTTGGCAAATAGTAAGTCATTTTTTAAACTGTTTGAGTGAATAGTATACATCAGCCATACATTTCTGCTTCCCAAAGATTAGTCTAAAAGTTAACCTGTGACCCAAGTCTGGCTATTAAGGTATCTCTGCCATTCTCCCTGCTTGGAACTTGATTGTTGGAGGAGCTACAGCAGTTACCTTAGAACTCCGAGGCTACAAACCTAAAGGCCAAAAGGTCACCATGCTAAAGACAACAGAAGAGATGGAGACGAATTCCCCGGATTATTGACAATGTAGATACCAGCACACTAGAACAGCCTTGTAAGTGAGATATCTCAGCATCTTTACTGCCTAAACCACATTCTAATGTGCCTATGAATCACTTGCAAATCTCATTAAAATGAAAATTCTGGTTCAATAGATCTGAGGCAGAACTAAGCATCTACAATAATTACAGGCTCTCTCGTGACTTTGCCAAGTACCACATTCTGAGGGATGATGATATGAGCCACTATAAATTGGCATTTTATTACTTTGAGCTGAACTCATCATTATCACTGCCTATATCCCACAAACGAAGCTAACCACACTAACTTCACGAACTTCTCACTCCATACAAGTGGTGGGCCATGCTTGGCCTGAGCCCCATGCTCCCTGGAAGGAGCCATAAACTTCTGTAGATGTCATAACTATTCTATACATCTGCCTTGGTCACTTTTCCCACCTATCATCTGTATCCCAACTTCCTCAAACGTGTTTTCTATTATCCAAGTCATTACTAAATGATTACTGTGACATGCTTAATGGGCAAAATGTTATTGAAAGACCTCAAACTTAATTGAAAATTTGTTGAATTCCCCAGTCAATGTTCTATATTATACTACGTAAGTGTTTGTGTTCCATTTCAGTAACACAGAAATTAAAAACCCCTGGAGCAGCATTCTGTTACGAGTAATGACATGCAGGTGCCTCTCCTTGCTGAAGTCTTAATTGCATGTGGCACTCTGAAAGCTTTTTTTTTTTTTATAATACCTGGAATTAAAATGTAGCAGCATAAAAAGAAGCTCAAAAGAATAATTCATGATCACTGCCAACTTAAACAAACAAAACAAAAACCATCCTTCTCTTTTGTAAGGTATCCTTACCTGGTTCTAATTCCATTAATTATCACAGACTTTCCATATCTCATTGGGACATTCCAGAATTGAGCATGTTGTCAGAAAAGGCATCAAATGACTATATCTGAATGCAAAACCTGTCCACATCTTCCAGAGTGGGAAGAGACGTGGAAGAGATGCATATGTGTGGACTACTATCACCTGCAGCTGTTACAGGACCCTGCCCTTCCATCACAGCTGTCGGTCAGTACGTCAGTGGGCACGTGACAAGCGCACACTGTTCAGTGAGCTGCTCTCATTACCACTGCAAATGACTATCCCATCATCTGTGCAAAGAAAAAGGCCACATGGGATAACTGAAAAAAAAAAAAAAAACTCTCCTGACTTTGCACAAGAATTGAAGACCCCTTGAGTCAAAAGTTGCTGGGACAAAATACCTTGATTAAAAACAACTTTCCTGATGGGTTTCTTTCAGCTCACAGTCCCAGGTGACAGTCCACCATCTCAGGGGAGTCACAGCAGCAGAAGCTGGGAGCTGGTCACACTGTATCCCCCAGGAACAGAGAGCAAAGAATGAGTATGCATGCCGGAGCTCAGCTGGCTCCTTTGCACCCAGTCTAAGGCTCAGCCTAGAAAACTATGCCACCCACATTCAGGGCAGGTCTTCCCACCTCAATTAACACAGCAAGAAAACACCTCCTGGGCATGCCCACAGGCTAACCTAATCCACACACTGTGCATCTCTTCCCAGGATGTTAATATTCTGACCCACCCCTTGGAAACCAATGTTAGTATTCTGACTCGCCCCTTAGCGCTGGCCTGCGTCCTGATATAAAGCCTCATTTTGAGGAAAAATCTCTCTGCTTCCTCTCCCTCTTCTGCTTTTCCTCCCTTAATCTCGACCCTTCTCTCTCTCTTCCTCTCTCTTTCTCTTTGTCTCTCTATTATAATAAACCGTTTCCACACGGATGCAGCGTCTGGGTCGGGAATGACCATCCGCTACCACCCCACCTCCATGCCCACATAGCGTGGGTCACCCGCCAGCCTGCCACTGTATCTGCCCAGCATGCCAGCATGTTTCCCTGCACATGCAGGATACCCTGGCCAGCCAGGGTCACATGCGAGATACCCTGGCCCGCTGGGTCCCCTGTGTGCATATATCATAACACAGGTGATTCTGGATTATGCCAAGTTGATACTTAAAACTAATAATCACAGTCACATACTGAGTTTTTTTTCTTTTCTTTCTTTTTTTTTAACCCTCAACTCTGTAAAGATCATGATGAAATTTCAAAGAACGGCATGAGGAAGGATAAACAGCCTCAGGGCCATGAGTCTGAACCAGAAGCTTTGGACAATCTTGACCTTGCCATGGGTGGTGGTCGCTCAGTGTTGCTCTCCAGGTAGATCGTTCTTCCTCACTTTCTTCTCCAAAGGTTCCCTGCACTGATGTGAACAGATTATAATCTAGAAAAAGGCTTATCCACAGCCTGAGGACTCTCAGGGATTCACATATAGATTTGTGCCCTCAGAGAGCTGGGTGTGGTAAAGTACATGTACGTTATCAACTGACCTGCATGGCAAAATTCCGAAAGTTAAACATCATAACGATTTATCCCTCTGGGCAAAGACAGTGACCTCTTCATAGATCCCAGTGTTTCACTCTCCTAAACAAACATGACAGTCATTCTACAGATCCCAAGAATTTTCAGGAGTCAATTGTTATATTTTAAAAATGGCGGGAAGGAGTCATACCATACAGCAGGGCTCATGTGGGAGGTTTATGGAGGGGAGAGGAGAGAAGGGGCAGAGACTGGTCCCTGGGGGGAAAGGGGGAAGGAAGAGAAAGAGACAGGAGGTGGGCAAGGCCGCCCACCTTTTATAAGGAGGCATAGCATATATGCACAGGGAGTGCTCTTAGTGGCTGCAGCTGAAGACATATCCTGTCAGGACCCTAAGCACAGGCCAGTACAGATGCCTAAACGCTAACACCAAAACCCTCACCTCTCTCAAAATCTTGTTTTAAAAAATCCTCCTTTCTAGTGTCTTTTCTGAAGTTTGCTAATCCACGAACATAAAGGCCACTTCCCCATCTTTGCTGAGTGTCACAGTGTCTTCCCTTTTCAAGCCCAGTGCCACAGGGTTCATGCCCTCTCCTCCGATCACATGACCTAGACCTTGAAGGGAGTCTTGGGTATACTCAGGAATGAGCGAGCCTGTACTCCTAATATGTTAGAGAATTGGGACACACTGGTCCCCAGTCGCTATGTGGGGACAGTTCCCTTCTTCCCTTCTACAATGGAGTTCTTACTACAGCAAAGTTTTATTTTTAAATTCTGATGATGTGAGGTCTTAACCAAATTACTTTAGGTCAAGGAATTTTTCAAAGAAATAGGGAAGTATTATAGGGAACCTCTATGACTCAACTTCAACAAATGTTATCTCAGGACCATATCCACATACAATTCTCTGTCCAGAGATCAGTCTGAAGATAACCCTTGGCACATTATTTCACTCATGAATATTTCAGTATATATTCCTAGAAGATATAGCCTTCTTGGTGCTACTTAAACACAAAAGGTAACAGATTTTTCAAATAAAGATACTAAGTATGGAGAACGTATACAGTATTGGCTAGCCATTTGTATTTTGCATAATAAATCATAAATAACAATGGGTGCATGTTATTATACAATTACCCAAGTCCAAAGAACACCCACAGAGTAAAGCCTAAGGTAAAACACATAGACTTAGCTGATCTTGATGTGTTAATATCGACTTTTGAATTGTAGCCCTCTGCTGTGGGCTGCAGGAAGCTTTGCCAGTGTGGACAAGGCACCATGGGAAATCTCCGAATCCTTCTAGCCTCCCAGTTTTTCTAGGAACCTAAAACCATGCCATTAAAAATTAGGGCTTGGGAGCCGGGCGTTGGTGGCGCACGCCTTTAATCCCAGCACTCGGGAGGCAGAGGCAGGCGGATCTCTGTGAGTTCGAGGCCAGCCTGGGCTACCAAGTGAGCTCCAGGAAAGGCGCAAAGCTACACAGAGAAACCCTGTCTCGAAAAACCAAAAAAAAAAAAAAAAATTAGGGCTTGGGCCGGGCGTGGTGGTGCACACCGTTAATCCCAGCACTTAGGAGGCAGAGCCAGGCCGATCTCTGTGAGTTCCAGGACAGCTGGGTGCTTAAAATACAAAAACAAACAAAAAACTAGGCTTGGTACTGAGGAGAGGCTCATTTAGTAAAGTGTTTGTTGCACAAATATGAGGATCTGAGTCCGAGCCCCAGAAACTCCATTTTAAGAAGCACTAAGAGGTGAAGACAGATGGACCCCTGGGGTTCACTGGTCAGTTAGCCTACTCTAATCAATGAATTCAAGACCAGGGAGAGACTCTGTCCAAAAAATCAAGGTGGATGACTCCTGAGGAATGACACCTATGGCTGTCCTCTAGCCTCTACACACATGTGCACCTACCCACACACACACACCCCCAAAAATACGAGCACACAAAGACACACAATACCCCCCCCAAAAGATAAAGCCTTAACTTTAAAAAAAATCATCCATCTTAAGTTTTCCTACAAAAAGGGCCTTAAGGCACTTTTCCATGAAAAAATGAAGCATGATAAACCCATCCTCATTTTGACAACAGCTCAGTGCCCTGCTCTTTGGATGGGATCGTTACTCAGACGAACAATTCTCCTGACGGGAGGGCTGTAGCAGGTTCTGGGATGAAGCCCGCCCAGTCAGAGTTGTTCAGGAGCAGAACAGCTGTTCACTGTAACCTCCTCAGCCCGGTGAAATCCTGGACTGGGTGGCATTGTCCTGGATCTGCAGTTCAGTCCCCTCCAAACAGCGCCAAGAAAAGGAACTAGAGTTTGTCTTCTTGGAGATGTCAGGAGGCCCGAGTTGGGGTTTGTGAACAGCCACCTAGGTTTGTGAAACACACGTGGTGGTGAACCAGTTAAGTCTGCCAGCAGCTGGGTTCTTCCTGAGGACCCACGGAACACAGCGGTCGGCAAACAGCAGTCAGCCAGTATGCTACCACCACTCTCTTTCATAAATAAAGTTTTATTGGGATATAGCCAACCCAGACTTTATGTACAGTGCCTGGCTGTTGTCCTGCCGAACAGCAGAGCTGAAGAGCTGGGACAGAGACTATGAGGCTAGCTCGGTTAAAGAGATTTACTCTGAAGCCCTAAAAGCAAGGGTTTGCCAACCTCAGATCTAGACCACCTAGAAGGAGAAAGCATTTACTCCCAACACTTGTTAAGGGTTGCTCGTAAGCTGCTAGATGCCCATTTCTGCTAAACTATCCAGCAGGCAATGGTTCCCAGAAAGCCCAGGCTGAGCAGAAGGCACTGTGGAGATAAAAGGCTGTTCCTGTACCCTGCCCTCAAAACAGTCAGGTTGTCAGGGCTGCAACACCTGTGGGCCTCTGGAGCCTCATCTGTAACAAAGATAATAACACCTCACACAGACACTAGGGTAGGAATTATCTTGGAAAATACATGCTGGCTTTACAGCAATTACCTAGCACATAAGAACAAACATTATCTACTATTTTGCTAACAGTCTTCCTAAACACCAGTAATTAGGAAATACTATCATGGCGACCTATGGTCTCAGTCTGCATTCTCTATACAAGGGGAAATATTACCAAAGAGTCCTCACACATTTTTTTAACTACAAAGTAAACCAGATGGCCTGCAAACAGCCTTCTGCTTGCACGGCATTTGTGCCTGCTAGATACCTACCCCTCTAACAAATAGCCATCATTTGTTTAAGCAAAACTGATTGAGAGCTGAATTTGATAGCACGTGTCCATAATCCCAGCGCTCCAGAGGTGTTAGCAGGAACGCTGGGTTCTAGGACAGGCTGGGCTACATAGGAAGTTCAAGGCTAGCCTGAGCTGTGATCCAGTGGAAAGAAAGGGCGTGGTGGGGGGGTTGGGCTGTAGCTGGTAGAAGGTTTGCCTAGTATGTATGTGTAAGGGCCAGGGTTCTATCCTAGCACTGAAAAAAAAAAAGCAAAAATTAAAAACCCACAAAAGCTGGGAATAACGGCATTATTCATAACTGGGAAAACAGAAAGAACTTAAGGGACCATCGACTGATGATCAGGTAAATCAAATTCCATATAATGTAATGTCATTCAGCCACAAAAGATAACAAACTAGCATCACATGCCACTATACTGACAAATCTTGAGGGACAGCACTGGGTACAGAAGGACACAGAGATGATGCCCTTCATAGGAAATGTCCAGAAGAGGCAGAAAGGAGGTGAGTGGCTGGCTAGAGTAAGGGAAGGGAGGGAGCTTGAGAGTGACAGGGTTCCACTTGGGGAAGCCAAAGTGTTACGACAACACATTGTCCATGGTTGCACCACCCTGGGAATGTATAATAACCAGAAACTACTGAATGGACTCTTGGCTGAGTGAGTTTTATTGCCTGGGAATTAACAACTAAGTATGAGAATTAACAACTAAGTAAGGAAAGTCAAACTCTTTGTTTTCTGAGACAGGGCTTCTCTGTGTAGCCGTGGCTGTCCCGGAACTCGCTCTGTAGACCAGGCTAGCCTCAAACTCAGAGATCAGCTTGCCTCTGCCTCTCGAGCGCTGGTATTAAAGGCGTGTGCCACCAGCGCCTGGCTCAAATTCTTATATTTAATGGTTCTCATAAAGCTTCATGGAATTCTTGGGTACCCACTACCACTGCCCCCCTGGAGGTTGTTCTGACACACTGCCGCTTAACAGTCTTTGGGCCTGTTGAGCTCACTAGCCAGATCTGTGATACCTGGAGCCAACAGCATGCTACCCACACCTCTGGTCTGATGTGTGATCCTGAGCAAGTTTTTTAACTTCTGTGGCTTCATTCATAAAACAGAGATAGTAACAACCAGTGCCTAGTTATTAGTGAGCATATGACCTGACATTTATTGAACATGCAACACACCTTATTCTTTTTTTCTATCTTTAGACGTTTTTTTACAATGAGATGACCTACCTAGTGTGTAAAGCTTCATGTGTTTTGACAAGTGAAAGTACCCGTGACACC
Organism: Peromyscus melanophrys; assembly: GCA_902168415.1. Taxonomy (NCBI): domain Eukaryota; kingdom Metazoa; phylum Chordata; class Mammalia; order Rodentia; family Cricetidae; genus Peromyscus; species Peromyscus melanophrys. Next base: position 19,345 of record CABHPR010105512.1, read on the forward strand.
AGTGCATTTCCATTACCCCTTACATGTTTTGTCCATTCCCCTCTCTTGCCTTTCTCCAGGCAAACACTGCTCTGCTCTTGTCATTGAAGGGATTTGGTATTTTCTAGAGCTTTATGTAAGTGGGATTATATAATGTATATTCCTTTCATGGACTGTGGAGGAAGGTCTTCCCTAACTCACTCTGGGAATGATTCTGAGATTGCCCCCAAACCCAACACACACACTACACACACATATTACACACACACACAAATACTACACACACAAATACACACATAAATACACAAACACACTACATACACACACACACACACACACACACACACACAGTGCATCCACAGTATGGGACTATTTTATTTGTCATACAGGATTCTCTTTTCCATTTCTTCACAAGCATCTGGGTTGTTTTTAGGCTCTGAGTGGTTTTCCAGTTCATGTAATACCTTGTGTGGACATGTTTTCATTTCTTATGAGTAAACAGCAAAGAGCCAAGTCTTGTGGCTCTCCGGAAATCTTGCAAAGCCCAGTGAAGCACATGGCTTCTGGTCCACTGGTAGAGTGAACTGGCATCAGCGCTGCTTGGACTCCATGCCTACCATACACCTCCCCCAGATGCCACCGTTACCCCAGCTGTTGGACCTCAGCACCCACATCAGCTTCCTCTTCCTGCAGCAGACATCTCTAGTTCTCTTCCTTGGAGCCCTACTGACCCTTCTATGCCCTGGCCATGGTCTAGCCTTTCTCTGAGACAGGATAAAATCATTTCCTATGTAGACAAGTTAAGGGCGTTATTTCAATAGTCACATGCTAT